>NIVC01003429.1:0-98025 GCA_002269645.1 Macrostomum lignano | reverse complement strand
ACTAACTACTATTCAGTTTTATTTCAGTAGCTAATCGTGAGTATTTAACCGTGATAAATATAATTTTATTTGTTTACTTAACTGTTTTATCATAGCAGCATGTTGACAAGATTACTGATTCAATCGGAAAATCTGCTTTAGTTTTTATGCACCAGCGGGGGTTTTCTTTTCGACCTTTGTCTTTTGTGTCACTGATTTGAATGTTGTAAAAATTGCCGATATGTATAGAAAGTAATATTTGTGATGGTAAGAATAACGAGTAAAAGTGTGTCCCTTTGGTTTATTTTTTTCGAGCTCTCCTTTCTGTTGTACAAATGCGTCATTATCCAGCTAACACACAGTTCCTGTGTATTTACGTAATAATTTTATTTCGTTTCGTTGATTTTTTGTATATTTGCAATTGCAACGCCTCTGTCGTCATTTCAATTTTCATTATAATTTTTTGATTGCTACAACACAAAAAATATAAAATTTCAAACAAAAATTATCGCATTTCCTCATTCTTAATCAAGACAAACAAGAGAATCGATTTCCCAGTTAAATATTACCAACCTACTAAACAGTCGCCCACATACAATTCCTGCCTAAACACAATATTCTACTTTATTAATTTTCACCTCACTATTCTACTAACAGTAAAATTTATTACTGAAAAAGCTTGCGGCTAATTTGAGTATAATTCAAATATTTCTGCAGATACTGTTTTATTTTTATAGTAATTAATAAAGAATAAAAACGAGTTCAGAATAATTCTGCTAAATAATGAAATATTTTCCTAGATTTCTTGTCGCCATGGCATAAGGAAAAACTTCGGATTTGATCCACTCGCCTCGCCTTTGTCATGTCATGTCATTTCTCGTGTGCTGGGAATCCCAGTTTACTCCATAGGGTTTATTTTACAGTTTTAGTATTAACGCATATAATAGATAGTACAGTATATTAAACTCTTGCTTCTTATGGATAATTTAAGGATAAATTTTAATCAGGTTTTAGAAGCTTTCACTTTAAAGTTAATAAAGAAAGTAGAAAAGTCTTTAAAAAGAACTTGAAAAAAAATTAAAAACCACTGTTGACAGGGCATTGTCATGTTTGGTTGCCCTTAAAAGGGCCGTTTTTACACTTTTACAGTTAATTAATCAGATTAAAAGCTTGCAATAAACTATTAATACAATTTTGCAACTGTAAAGCAACTGTGGTTAAAGAAAATCCACTATACTAAAATGTTCTACTACTGTTAACGAGGTAATCATGTTTGGTTGCCCTGAAAGGGCCGTTTTACAATGTGGCTTTCCTTCAGTAAAGGCCTGCCCTAGTGGTTATAAACATTTAGAAAAGTTACACGTTTCTCCTTAAAAGGATAATACTTTCCGTGGCCTAATATGTGCAATTTCAATTTTATTGAAGTGGCCAGTAAGTAATTAACTTATAGCCATTAGTCATTTATGCAATTATGGTATGTTGAATCACAAATTATATCAGGTAAAGTACTCACATACAGTATTTAATTTTTATAAGTGTGAACACTTATAAGTGGTCTAAACTTAATAAGAACTATACCGAGAACTGCTCAGTCCTCACCATGATCGATGTGAGAAGTCTAAATAAATTGGAGCCCGAAAAGGGCCGTTTTACTACATGTAGGCTTCCAAACAAACAACTGTCGGTATGGAACTGCGAATTTTTATTTACGTTAATACGGTAAAAATCGATTATTTGAATAAATTTAAGTTGAATTAAGTCGTCCGTCTAAATTATTAAAGACGATTTTTTAAGCATAATTTTTACAAATTGCTAAGTGCTAATGCTACGGCAAATGTTATCAAGAAGAAATGAAAGGCGAAAGAAGGAAGGAGACCGAAAGGGGAGGGAGGATGACCTAAAAGCGAAGGACAGATAGCAGTGGCGGAAGCTGGTGCATGAATGCGTGCGCCCATGGACCCGGTTATGACGGCCAAGGTAAATAGAAGAATGCTACGAGTAACGCACAACGAAGAAACATTTAAAACAAGGTGTCTGTAATTCTGTAATTAAAACTGTCTGTAAGTCCAATGTTAGTTGACTTTGAAGATTTAGTATATAGGATTATCATTACTATTGCTAACAACAATCAGAGAAGACCATTTGGAGTTCCAGTCCAGCGAATAGAAAATATTCACACGATCGATAAAATTCAACTGGCGGCGAAGCACCCACCCCCTCCGCCAGCCACCCCAATTCTTCTGGTTACTTATTCGGCACGAGAACCGCCGTTTACTTTATCAAATTCTCACTTTAATTCACTACTTTTAGTTTGAATCCATCAAATAGTAAGAATGTCTGGACGCGGCAAGGGTGGCAAGGGCCTCGGAAAGGGAGGCGCCAAGCGTCATCGCAAAGTTCTACGCGACAACATCCAGGGCATCACCAAGCCGGCTATCCGTCGTCTGGCTCGCCGTGGCGGTGTTAAGCGTATTAGCGGCCTGATCTACGAGGAGACCCGCGCCGTGCTGAAGGTGTTCCTGGAGAACGTCATCCGCGACGCCGTTACCTACACTGAGCACGCCAAGCGCAAGACAGTGACCGCCATGGACGTGGTGTATGCTCTGAAGCGCCAGGGCCGCACTCTGTATGGCTTCGGCGGTTAAAGGCGCTCGCAGCCTGTTAGCTGGCAGGCGTCATTGACGTCTGCTTCGTTGTAACTACGCTGTAACAACCGTATCCTGAACGCTAAAACGGCCCTTTTCAGGGCCACCACATTTACGTGATGTCTTGTTCGTTCTATTGACCTTTGTTGTAATTCTAAGCGACTGAGCCTACTAGTAGTACTAATAATACAACAAATAAGCACTAGCTGTAGTAAACTGTATAATTTAGTCAAGCCAACGATAAAGCAATCCTAGCAGCATCGCCTAGCCCTAGCTTCCGCCTTGAACTATCATGCAACAAAATAATAATGACTATCCATTTTGAATGGAGAGCTGTTAAAATGACAGTAAATGACACAACAGTGTAATAACAATTACTTGAAGCTACGCCGTATATGTTACAATAAACAGAGAAGACTAATATTAGTAGCAACATTAAACTAAAACTAAACACACAACTGCACAATCTGATAAGCTGAAAATTATCGGCATGGAACCGTGGGGATAAGCGCTTCCAATCTCAGATCCAATGTAAGATCTACTTTGCTAAACTTCCTCTCCTCTCTTCTCCACTTTCTCTAATCTCTCTTCTTAGCCCATCTTTCTCGTACATGTATATTTTATCAGTTATCTACTTTTCGAGATTTTGTTTAAATGTACAGTGGAGTTGTACATTTCAAGTGTCGGAAGATGTGTCTGGAAATGTGTCCGCGAAATTGAGTTATTCCTCAAAGCCAACCTTTAAACAAGCTTTAAAACTTACAACATTCATTAATTAAAAAAAAATTACGTAAACTATATCAAACCTGAATAGATACGAGTAGAATCCAGGTGTCAGATTTACCCATAATAAACAGACTAAATTCGTATTTTTTCCTGTGTAATTTACGTTTGGTGGGGCCACAAATTGGGCCGTTTTACTTTGTGCGTATTTAGAGCGGTTCGTACAGTATAATATTTTAGGCCTCCGTTGTTAAACAGCTGCAAAGTGTCAGTTCATTCTTCCTTATTTGTCCCACCAAAACTCCTGGACACCAGGAGGTCCATGATTCTATCAACATACACGACATTGTAGCTGTCCGGGTTGTTCTGTGCCTTTAAATACCAAACGCTGGCATTTAATTCAGAATAATCGCAATTTAGCAATATCGCTATAATATTCGATATTATAGCTGATTATAGCTGAATCGCTTTGTCCAGTTATCTCAAGAAGAAAAAAATCAAACAGTTTACGAAACAAATAGCCTTCCTGAAGCTTGTAAAACTTAGGAAATTTGCATTCCTTTCTACTGATAAGTAAAGTGGGAAGAAAATGCTGAAGAGGGAAGTTGTACGATAAACTACAGATTAAAATCAAACGTGCTGAGAAACTATCAAACACGCGCTTACTTAAATGTACAGTTGAAGTTTGAAAACCGCTTAAAAAGCTGCAAGACTAAAATAAATTCATGCATTGCACATGTACACTGCGTACCGTACAGTGCTGCATGGCCGTTGTCATTTACTTGTAATTTCGTACACGGAGTTGAGCAGCTCGCCGCCGCACTTCTCTCCTTTGGCGCCGCCGCACGGCTTGTCGCAGTGGCCGTCTCGCCGCACCCCGTAGTTGCCGTAGTCGTTGCCGCAGAAGCACAGGTTGCCGTTCTGCACCCCGAAGAACTTGGTCATGGGGTATTCCTCTTTGCAGATTGCGTTGCACTTGCTGACTGTCATGTCCGACTTGCGGGCACCGATGAACTGGATGTCCCGGTTGTCGTCACGGTCTGCGTAGCAGCCGATGTACTTTGGCTTCTCGGAAGTTATCTCTGCGGGTCCAGGTGTACTTTCATTTACATACATGTAGGTGTGGCGAAGACCAAGTATACTGCATGTACATGTGACCACTTATTGGAGAACAACCTGCAGAATTGGCGACTCACTTTTCTTAAAAGAGTTGTAGGTGCTCTTGACTTTGTTGATGGCGCTTTTAATCGGTTGAATCACCACCTGGCAGGCCCGGCAGCTGTCGACGGTCAGCAGAGCGGCCAGCAGCAGCGGCAGCAGCAGCGGTGGCTTGCTGAGCCTGGCGGTCATGGCACTGTGCCGAACGCAAAAAAATCAACGAAGATATCAGTCGATCGAATGTTCGGCTAGAGGCAAGTTGGCAGGATGACGCAACCAAGTCAATCAAGTATGTAGCTGCAAATTTGTATGAGCGATCGAACTGCAGTTGTGCTCGGGATTGCGCCTGTGGAGAACCATAGACATCAGAGCTGGGGCCAGTGGCCATGTGCTCAAATCCGCATGCAAATTTCTATGCAATTAATAAGTGCATGGCAACTCATGGAATAGACATCGCAGTTATTGAAATTTTATCGATCACCCCAGAGAACAATATTAAGCAATATCTGCAAAATGGATTGTACATGTACAGTACACGTACATGTAGGCTTATAGTATTGTAGTTAGAGCATCGGTCTCGCGACTCGGAATAGTTTGTGTCCGTGAGCGTCCGTGTGTACTCAACTCTGCATTGCAAGTCTGTTCACCCAAGTGTAAAATGGGTGCCAGCATCAGCTGGGGTAACTAAGGGTGGGTGTGGCGACTCCCTCAAGTTAAGTCCTTGAGCAATAGCTGCGGCGGAGATGTCCATTAGGGCAGTTGTAATGATTATTACTAATGTACATTGTGTTTTGTACATTTGTACATCATGTGCATTGCAGGTATGGGGCTGCAATCCCTCGCAGGCAAGACAGGTACAGCACTATGACCCCTGGCAAAGCCATCCCGAGTTTAAAGATTTCTATCGGTAACAAGAACTTCACGCGAGTTACAATATACAAGAATTATGTATAATGCTTATCATGCGATAAGATTGATCAGTAAAGAACAAGATTAAAAACAATTAACCAATCATGCATCCGGCAAGTCACACCAGCCGGTCACAGCCGCCAGGTCAGCAACCAGGACTCCGGGCAACCGCAGTCACAGCCGGAACCGGATGATCGGCGGCTCCCCCGGCGCCAGGCCGCTGTCAACGCCGGGCGACGGCAGCCGCTGCACCGGCGGCAGCTCCGGCACACCGAGGCTGCGGAAGCCCAGCCAGCGCTTGACGCGGAGGCGCAGCGGCACCAGCGCGAACTTGACGTCGGCCAGGAAGCTGGGCGCGTAGCTGATGCAGGCCAGGAAGATGATGGCGGCCAGCAGGACGCCCAAGAAGGAGGCTGACACCAGAGTGAGCAGGAAGTTGATTCTCTCGTCCACTGGCAGACCCTCGGCAGATGATGACGTCATTGCTATTCCGGGAATGCCAGGCCCAATTTTAATAATTTTTGCTCGCGCAAGCGGCTGAGGCCAGTCTGACGCAGGCACCAAATGCCAGGCATTTTGTCTGTGGTCTGACGCTCCCACAGACAAGTTACGAGTATTTATTGATTTTCAGGCAAAACCCAGCAGCCAGATCAACTCGCCGCAAAAATCGCAAACGGGAAGTTGAAGGCAGAGAGAGGGAGAGGGAGAGAGAGAGGGAGAGAGATGGAGAGACAGAGAAGGGGAGAGGGGGAGAGGGAGAGAGACTAACATGACGGTTCTTTTGTTTGACATGATCCAGAGGAGTCTCGGTAAGAAGGGTCATAACCGAAAAAATGTTAGCAGAAGTTTAAACTGTGCAATACAGCAACAGGAATGAAATACGAGCGTAAAAAGAAAGTTTAACATGTCCGACTTTATCTCAGCCAGTCCATTCTCAGTAGACAAAAAACTGTGCCAATAAGCAGCACGCACAGAGTGCAGGGCACAGGTGTATTTAACTGCACACGGGTACCATAATGTATCATTAGGAATTCAGCGCGGTGCTGAACAGAAATGCGAATTTGTGTCAGTCAGTCAGTCTAGTCAGTCAGGATCTATAATAGCCGGCATGTCGGACAGTCGGCATGTCGGACAGTCGGCATGTCGGACAGTCGGCATGTCGGACAGTCGGCATGTCGGACAGTCGGCATGTCGGATAGTCGGCATGTCGGACAGTCGGCATGTCGGACAATCGGCATGTCGGACAGTCGGCATGTCGGGCAGTCGGCATGTCGGACAGTCGGCATGTCAGACAGTCCCAGCTCAGTCCCCAACAAGTCCAGCCAGGAACCCTGCAGTCTCTCGCTTGCCCGTCTTGATGCCGCTGACACCGCCACCGTCCTCCGTCGCCCCACCGACGCCGGCGCGCCGTTTCTTTCTGCTGGGATTTCGGCGCCGCCTGTCCACCTCGCGCCGGTGCAGCTCGGGCAGCCGGCCGGCCGACCACAGGCGGATCTGCGCGGACTCGGGCGAGGCCGAGGCCAGCAGGGCGCCGGTCGGGTCGGCCGCCACGCGCAGGCAGGCCGCCGTGTCCGATGGCTGCCGGCCGAGGCAGTCCAGGCGGGCGTGCGGCAGCACCGACACCGCGTGCAGCCGGCTGTCCGAGCAGGCGCAGACGAGAATGTCCGGGCCGACCGGACACGCCGCCTCGATTCCGCCCGCGGCCTCCAGCACGGAGCTCTTGTCGCTGATGTTGGCCAGCTCGCCCTTGTTGAACAGCAACAGGCTGCCCGATTCCGTGCCCGCCACCACCTTGGAGCCGCCTTTCATTGGCCACACGCAGGTGAGCGGCTGGCCGAAGAACTCGCTCTTCATCAGCACCTGCGGGCGGAGCCGTCTGTCTGTCTGTCTGTCTGTCTGTCTGTCTGTCTGTCTGTCTGTCTGTCTGTCTGTCTGTCTGTCTGTCTGTCTGTCTGTCTGTCTGTCTGTCTGTCTGTCTGTCTGTCTGTCTGTCTGTCTGTCTGTCTGTCTGTCTGTCTGTCTGTCTGTCTGTCTGTCTGTCTGTCTGTCTCACCTTCCGCTTATTCAGAGACACGGTGGTGAGGGTGCCGTCCTCGCACGCGGCCAGCACGTGGCCGGGCATCATGCTGACGTGCCCGACGCCGCACAGTCCGTCCTCCGGAGGTCCGGCAGTCGCCGACTTCGTCGCCTCCTCGCCCTGGCCGTCGGCCTCCTCGCTGCCTGGGGGTCGCCAGTCCGCCTGCACATGGAGGCTCAGCGCGGCCGCCTGCGACTTGCGCAGGTCGAAGAGACTCAGCCAGCCGTCCTCGTCGCCTGTAACGAACTGGTTCGGGTTCACCGACAACAGGCAGTTGATGCCACAGCTGCGGGGTCGCGTGAGGTCACAGGGGTGGGTCGGGTGCGTGTGCGAAGAACAGGCAATCCTTGCCACTGATCTCCGCCCCCAATTACCACTGATCTCCGCCCCCCAATTTCCACTGATCTCTGCCCCCCAATTTCCACTGATCTCCGCCCCCAATTTCCACTGATCTCCGCCCCCAATTACCACTGATCTCCGCCCCCAATTTCCACTGATCTCCCCCCCAATTTCCACTGATCTCCGCCCCCCCCAATTTCCACTGATCTACGCCCCCCCCCAAATTTCCACTGATCTCCCCCCCAATTTCCACTGATCTCCGCCCCCCAATTTCCACTGATCTCCGCCCCCCAATTTCCACTGATCTCCGCCCCCAATTTCCACTGATCTCCGCCCCCCAATTTCCACTGATCTCCGCCCCCAATTTCCACTGATCTCCGCCCCCCAATTTCCACTGATCTCCGCCCCCCCCAATTTCCACTGATCTCCGCCCCCCAATTTCCACTGATCTCCGCCCCCCAATTTCCACTGATCTCCGCCCCCCAATTTCCACTGATCTCCGCCCCCCAATTTCCACTGATCTCCGCCCCCCCCCAATTTCCACTGATCTCCGCCCCCCAATTTCCACTGATCTCCGCCCCCCAATTTCCACTGATCTCCGCCCCCCCCCCAATTTCCACTGATCTCCGCCCCCCCCAATTTCCACTGATCTACGCCCCCCAAATTTCCACTGATCTCCGCCCCCCAATTTCCACTGATCTCCGCCCCCCCCCAATTTCCACTGATCTCCGCCCCACAATTTCCACTTATCTCCGCCCCCCAATTTCCACTGATCTCCGCCCCCCAATTTCCACTGATCTCCGCCCCCCAATTTCCACTGATCTCCGCCCCCAATTTCCACTGATCTCCGCCCCCCAATTTCCACTGATCTCAGCCCCCAATTTCCACTGATCTCAGCTGAATCCCCTCCAGCCAGTCCCCAGCTCACTCTCTCGCCCGGTTATTCTTGACCGCCAGGCCGCCGGTGCGGGCGTCGTGCAGTTTGAAGGCGCCCAGGCTGGAGGCGGACAGCAGCAGCTGGCCGGGCCCGTCCAGTCCGTGGAAGGCGACGCAGCGGACGCACTTGTGGTAGCGGCCGCGAATCAGCGGCTCGACCAGGCTGCCCTCGGTGTCGTAGCTGAGGGGTCAGGGTAGGTGGCTTATGGACTCTGTTAGACAGAAGCTCAAACCTGCTAGACAGGAGCTTAAAACCTGTTAGACAGGAGCTTAAAACCTGTTAGACAGGATCTCAAACCTGTTAGACAGGATCTCAAACCTGTTAGACAGGATCTCAAACCTGTTAGACAGGATCTCAAACCTGTTAGACAGGATCTCAAACCTGTTAGACAGGAGCTTAAAATCTGTTAGACAGGATCTCAAACCTGTTAGACAGGAGCTCAAACCTGTTAGAAATGATCTCAAACCTGTTAGACAGGATCTCAAACCTGTTAGACAGGATCACAAACCTGTTAGATAGGAGCTGAAACCTGTTAGACAGGATCTCAAACCTGTTAGATAGGAGCTTAAACCTGTTAGACAGGATCTCAAACCGGTTAGACAGGAGCTCAAACCTGTTAGACAGGAGCTCAAACCGGTTAGACAGGAGCTTAAAACCTGTTAGACAGGAGCTGAAACCTGTTAGACAGGAGCTGAAACCTGTTGGGCAGGAGCTGAAACCTGTTAGACAGGAGCTGAAACCTGTTAGACAGGAGCTCAAACCTGTTAGACAGGAGCTGAAACCTGTTAGACAGGAGCTCAAACCTGTTAGACAAACACTCAAAACTATTAAACCAGATCGCAGCATCAGCAGCTCACATCCTCACTCGGCCATCGATGGTGCCGCAGGCCAGGCGCCGGTCGCAGGTGTGAAAGGCCAGCGCGGACACCCCGGCCTGCCCGATTTTCAAGTCGATGCAGTCAGCAATGTCCAGCTGCTGCTCTTCATCAGATCCAGACTCCGCCTCATCACTATCGGTGGTTGCCGAGGAATTCAAGCTGGCGCTGTCTTCGGAGTCGCTGTCAGCCATTAGTGCGGCCTGCAGTTGCTGCTGGGCTCAAATACGATGTCTACTCCAGCTGAAGCAGTTTGAGGAACAAAATGATTAATAAGGCACAGTGCCAGCTGTTGAATATTAAATACAGAAATTCTGGTGACCTTGAATGCCTGCTTTCTGAAAAATATGATTACTACGTTTTAGCTGGTATTCTCTGAAGTCAACTTGGTTGTTCTGGAATATCTGGTGACCTTAATTGTCTTTCCGTGATATCTCAGGTGACCTTAATTGTTTCCCCATATTATTTTTGGGTGACCTTAATTGTTTCCCCATATTATATTTTGGGTGACCTTAATTGTCTTCCCATATTATCTTTTGGGTGACCTTAATTGTCTTCCCATATTATCTTCTGGGTGACCTTAATTGTTTCCCCATATTATCTTTTGGGTGACCTTAATTGTCTTCCCATATTATCTTTTGGGTGACCTTAATTGTCTTCCCATATTATCTTCTGGGTGACCTTAATTGTTTCCCCATATTATCTTTTGGGTGACCTTAATTGTCTTCCCATATTATCTTCTGGGTGACCTTAATTCTTAAATTGTTTCCCCATATTATATTTTGGGTGACCTGAATTGTCTTCCCATATTATCTTTTGGGTGACCTTAATTGTTTCCCCATATTATCATCTGGGTGACCTTAATTGTTTCCCCATATTATCTTTTGGGTGACCTTAATTGTCTTCCCATATTATCATCTGGGTGACCTGAATTGTCTTCCCATATTATCTTTTGGGTGACCTTAATTGTATTCGCACAATGACTAATATGGCCTTAAGTGCCTTTCTTTATCTGGCGAGCATCGATTTTTGCATAAAATTGGTGACAGCCCAGGGCTCAACAGTCATCATGTGAAAAGGCAGATTCACGCAATCAAAGACTAGAACTGTGAACGAGTCGAATTACTCAAGAAAAAAACTGGCAACGCATTGCAAAGGCATCAACAACATGAATAAACAGTTTGCGAATAAAAACTCGGCAGGTAGCAATTAAATTTTTAGAAATTAAGCATACATCTCGGCAGCATTATGCTATACAGAGCAATGACAGTTTAAAAGGACAGCGCAATCAACACCAGTCAGCGGCAGGGCTAATAGAAGCAAATTGTGTGCAGCACGATCTTCTTGATCTTGTCCGCGAAGTCCTGCACAATGAGGTCCATGTCATTGTCAAGGTCGTCGCTCTCTTGCAGCTGCGGAGTGCAAAAATATAGCGAATAGAAATATTACCAGCTAGCAGACAGACAGACAGACAGACAGACAGACAGACAGACAGATAGACAGACAGGCAGGCAGACAGGCAGGCAGACAGGCAGACAGACAGACAGATAAACAGATAGACAGACGGACGGAGAACGCGGCTCACCGCAGAGCAGAAGTCGCAGATCAGAAAGGCGCCCAGTGTGGCCTCCTCGTGGTTGTCCCGGATCTCGATGTTCACCACATGCACTGCCTCGTTGCCCTCCTGCGGCCGCGACTCCAGCACTTCGATGACAGCGTCGTAGACTTTCTCCTCGACCGTGATGATCACGTCGAACTTGTCCTTGGCGTCCTGGAAGCGCTCCGGCTTCGGCTTGATCCGCCGGTTTCGGTCCAGCATGTGCAGCACGCCGTTCTGTGTGTACATCCTGCGGTCCTTGCGCTCCAGGTCCGCGTAAATCTCCTGGTAGGTAACATCAAAGTTGTACAGATTCGGCTTGTTCAGGGCCGGGCCCGGCAGCTTCACCTGGTTGCCCGTGCCGAAGGAGCGCACGTTGAAGCCGCGCTTGCTGAATGTGGAGTGGGTCAGGTTTGGCGTGAGTGGGTCACGTTTGGCGTTAAGTGGGGCAGGTTTAGTGTTGAGTGGGTCAGTTTTGGTTTTGAGTTGGCCAGGTTTGGCGTGGTGTGGGTCAGGTTTGGCATGAGTGGGTCAGGTTTGGCATGAGTGGGTCAGGTTTGGTGTTGAATGGGTCAGGTTTTGCGTTGAGTGGGTCAGGTTTGGCGTGGAGTGGGTCAGGTTTGGCGTGAGTGGGTCAGGTTTGGCGTTGAGTGGGTCACGTTTGGCGTTTAGTGGGTCAGGTTTAGTGATGAGTGGGTTAGGTTTGGCGTGAGTGGGTCAGGTTTGGCGTTGAATGGGTCAGGTTTGGTGCAAAGTGGGTCAGGTTTGGTGTTGAGTGGGTCAGGTTTGGAGTTGAGTCGGTCAGGTTTGGTGTTGAGTATGGGTCAGGTTTAGTGTTGAGTGGGTCAGGTTGTGTTAGGTGGTTCAGAGAACTGTTAATTATAAAAGTACGAAATGATTTAGTTGAAGCGAAACAGTCATTACTTACTGCCAGTAGTACTGACAGCTGCCTAACGCTATTTCTACTTACCTAAGGAAATCGTGAGCCTCCATACTGCGATTCTGGTTGCTACTGCAGACCACTGCAATCTTGAGCTTGGTTGGAATGTCCATAACTAACTGATCAACCTTTTCAGTGGGACTGCAGGTTTCTGGAAGTATTTCGAACACTATGGATTGTATATTTCATGTGTAGTCTATGCATTATGTTAATTGAAACTAGATTTACTTTATTAAATTTAGCATAGCAGAAAAGAAATATACATTAAGATAGAAATATACTCATTAACAGGCATTAATCTTAATTTAAGCCAATAGCAACCCAATCATACAATGTCATCAAAAATCTCTGTTATTTGAGTCCTCAAACCTAAGGACTTAATCATTTGTCTCAGTTATTGAGTAGCCAATATTACTAGATATGGCAAATATGCATTTCTATATCCATATGTTCTGTCTATCTCCATTACTTCCCATAGCCATATCAGTAGCCAATGTGGAACTTTAGCTACAGCTACCTTTCACTTTTGTTTTAACTTTTAAAAAAATTTTAATAGCAACAACATTATTTGCATCTAAAAATTTTAGTACAAAAAATCTTGATTTTTCTTTATCATTGAGCTTGAGTCCCCTATCAAACCTTAAAAACAGCAGATGAAGTGACAATTAAATGGGCCTTATGGAATTCTCTACTTTAATGATTGCATATCAAACCTGAAAAGATAAGAACTATGAGTATTTATAAATAACATTTGTTCTTTGTATATGTATATTAAAACCGATGCCTATAAACTAATATGAAAGTCAAATTAATTATATTGATGAACTTAAAGCATTAATGATAACCCTATTGACACCTTAGGCTCTGGAAGGTTACATGTATGCCGGAAAATTTCAGTATACAAATGACTCCTTTCAAAGTTGGTGTACAAATTTTAATATACAAAATCATGCAAATTCTTTTAGCATACAAATTTAATGCACAAATTCATACCATGCACGAAAAATTTTATGTAAATAAATATGGTTTACATAAAATAAAGGATATTTAGTATTTTAGAAAGTCAATGATAAACTTTTTGCTTTTTAAAAATTATTATTGAATAAAACTAGTAAATAAAATTATAGCTAAAAACTTAAAATAGGCATTATTTTTTAGAGATATGATTTAATTTTAATTAAAATGAAAATATCATAATATTATAAAAAAATACTTTTACAAAACCTTTTTTAGAAAACTCAACTTGTGAAAACTGAATGACCTTTTAAGCAGAAATTTTTGGTGTAAAACTTATTGAAATTTTCATTTTGGCATACACTGACATATTTAGCTAAGATAGGATTCTTGTTCTAGTGTACAGTGTACATGGAGCAATTGGGGACTCCAAGGTTGCTGCAGAGGAGTTTGCCAGTCAGCATGCACTAGCATTCAAGCGGCTCATAGCCAACGCTGTCAAGCATAAACATCTGGCCCACCTGAAGACTCCGATGTTGCAAAGGTAAGTTTCACAAAGCTGCATAGGTGTATGGGTAGTCTGAGAATGCAGTACTGTGTGTGACTAGGGATGTGCAATTGTTATCACTTTATCACTGGGCTATAGGACAAAAACAATGATAATTGTAAGCATGTAACACACAATGCCTTCCATGAAATTTCCCTTAACTCAAGGTATGCATCAAATTTTGTGGACATGCTTCATCATGTCCTCTTTATGGGCGAAGGCCACATGGGCTGGCTGGTGCCCATTGTCAACAGGCCATTGACAGAAGTCAGGGCTTCACCGCCACATTCACCCACGGAGCTGTTGCTGTGCTTGTCTGGCTGCACCACAGAGGGTGCCTTCAATGCTGTTGTTGATGAAGTGGCAGTGTACTGGTCCTTCTATGCTGACCCAAGCGTCTACCAGCAGGCTGGCCTTGCAACATGTGCACTGCAATGAGGTGGCACTGGTGAGTAGCTTTCAAATTGTTTAAATACGGTTAGTCACTTGTTAGAGAGTCTTCATTACATCTGAACTCCCTAGGCTGAGTTGTCAAAAGTGTGTACAATGGTCACTCATCTACATGTTGTTTTCTGTTTCATTGCAGAGGCCATTGTGGAAAGCTTTTATGCCACCATGCAGTCACAGCAGCAATAGGGCAGCCAGACAAATGACACCCTGCAGCTTTGCTTGAAGCTTTGTTGGCTGCTGCTGCCCATGGGGAACAATGCCTGCAAGGAGTTCCCGAACAATGTGGCAAAGCTATTCCTTTGAGGTGACCCACACTGTAGCCTTTGCCCTCAATGGATCCTATTCTTTGCTAGTGGCACCAAGGATGCCATTGGCAAGGTGCTAGAGGCGTGCAGCTGCCATCTCCAGCATTCCCTTCATTGGGCACCGGAAATGAAGTACTTCCATAAAGTATATTTACCTACTACTAGACTATTCCTGACTAACTAGCAGGGTCAGGGGTAATATTTTCTCACTTTTATTGCATTTATATTTATGCTCATATGTATTCCTATTGTACCCTAACATATACTAGTAGTACCATTTTTCAATCCCTGTCTTACTATTGTACAATAAGCCAAAATTTAAATTTACATTTTGTTGTACATATACATCTTTCTGCACTATGGGTATGCACTACTAGGCTTATACTATCTAAATCCTAGTTGACACTTTGGCTTTATTGCAATGCCAATAGCAGTTTGCTAAAATAAAATTTTATAGACCCTACTATTATAAAATGATCTCATATTAATAATTCACATAATAAATCATCATTAGTTATAAGACATATTTCTTATACATATATCACCAATTTTAACATTTGCATTAGAGAACTACCTTCTTGTACTTTTATTATACAATCTTCAAAAAACAAAACTTATAAGTTTATTTGAGTTTTTAAAAGTTAGAAACATCTATAAAAGCACAAATTATTCATATATAGCCTTATTTTTATTAAAATTATTTGTTAAAATGGTAACAATGACTATAATAAAAATGATAGAAAAGCTCTAATAATGTATTTATTAACTTTAAGTATCTTATATTACATTCTATAATGCTACAACATATTTACCATTCTTTTTAAGGGTTTATTTGTTTATCACTTTCACTAATATTGACAACATGTATTTTGTAGTTTGTTTGCAATAAATATACTATACTCTATGTAAGTTTATCATTTAAGCATACAAATTTCTATAAGGATTTAAAAATTTCATTTTACTCAGCTTCTATAAAGCAATTTGGAAAATTCTTTTTTTCCTACATATACACCACAATGATACATATTTAAGTGTAATTTCATTCTTCTTTGTTGCCTCATAAGCCTATAGGAAACATTTCATTTGGATGCTAGGTTCACATTTTGTGGTACCATTTTTTACCCAAAAATTTTAAGTCCTAATATTGGCATATTACATACATTAATACTATGCAAGTTGATTTTTAAATGAAAGAAAAAAGCTTAAAGATTATTTGCAACAAGGAATTAGCAGTACATTTACTTAAATTAGAGAAAGATGTTTGCTAGCAAACTTTGCACTTTAAATTAATATGAATTTTTGCAAGTTTATATGGTTTTAAAAAAACTTAGAAATCCTTAGAAATCTTTCATCTTTTTGAATAAAATAAAAAGTAAAACACAGAATACTTTCTGTTTTGTAAGTAGTGAAAAAAATTAGCCTTCTCTAAGGTCTACAAGTCTTAAAATTATTTGTTTATTAATGAAACAAAAATTGCGAATTTTGGACTTAGACTTTAAAAATGCTTTTTTGTGGTTTTTTACTCATTTTTCAACGATGCTAAAGACTTATCTGTCTTTTAAGAAGCTCTTTAGATACATTACCTTCCATTCAATGTCTGCAGATTTGTTTTAGGCCTACTGTTTTATCACTACATTTTTGGATTTTGCCTAGTATTATATATTATTTTTTAAATGATTCTATACGACTATATATCATTTTCCAAAAAAGCTTTCAATATACAAATATATCTTGAAGCAATAAACTATAGACATGGTTAGGATCATGCTAAATTAGGCCTACATCAAAAGCTTTCCTATTCCATAATATTTTTAGGTACCTGGACACTTCGTCATCTTACAACTTTGTCATCCAGATGACGATCTATCTAATATCTCAGAGGGTGGATGACGAAGTGACTTAGACTTGTGGACACTTCATCATCTATAAAACAAAAGTTTTCAAAGTTAGAACAGAACCACTCCTCCCCACCCACATCACCCCCAACGTACATATGATTTTGTTATTTTGAGACATCATGTTGGCACCTATCTTTCAACTCTTATATAATGAAATCAGTTTTGACACCTCTTTTTGACAATTTAGAATGTGAAGCGTGTTCACACCTCTGCCCCACCACCCCACCCTCACTTAAGCAAGCACAAAAGCACCTCCATATCCGACGTGCACCCATGCAATAGGCTCATGAGATCTCATGTTGGCACCTCTTCCCTTAATCCATCTTAGCCCACCCTTCAAGTTTTCACACCTCTGCCCCAGCCCCACCATCCCACCTCAACCATACACCACCCCACCCTCACTTATCGTGTTGGCACCTGTTCCCTCAATCCATCTTAGCCCATGCACCCTTCAAGTTTTCACACCTCTGCCCCACCATCCCACCTCAACCATACATCACTCTGACGTGCACCCTATTTAGTTATTTAGTGCACCCTATACTAGTTATTTAGTATATAAGAGCAACCGGAATGAAATCATATGAGCACAAACAATCAAACCTGAAAATGCAGGCAGATAATTGCATTGAATGCAATGCCCTTGTGCGACCTCGCCAGCAAGCCCTTCAGTGCGATCAATGCCACCAGTGGCAACACAGGACATGCGGAACGAATGTGTCCTTGGCAGAGTATTGATGGCTCATGCGCTTGGATGAATTCGACTGGCGTTGCAACGCCTGCCATAGAGGTGCCGAGCCTGCTGCAGCCCAGCCCGCCGAGCCTGCTGCAGCCCAGCCCGCCAAGCCTGCTGCAGCCCAGCCCGCCGAGCCTGCTGCAGCCCAGCCCACCAAGCCTGCTGCAGCCCAGCCTGCTGCAGCCCAGCCTGCCGAGCCTGCTGCAGCCCAGCCTGCCGAGCCTGCTGCAGCCCAGCCTGCAGAACCTGCTGCAGCCCAGCCCGCCAAACCTGCTGCAACCCAGCCCGCCGAGCCTGCTGCAGCCCAGCCCGCCGAACCTGCTGCAGCCCAGCCCGCCGAGCCTGCTGCAGCCCAGCTACCAGCAGTGCAGCAACTGGTGGAGCCAGATGTAGATCCGATCCTGGCTGAACTGTATGCTGCTGATGTGGGTCACTTCCAGGAGCCACAAAGGCTTCAAGAGAGCGAACTCGAGCGGCTGAGACCAGTACCTCAGCAGTTTCCTGTGGGTCTCCAGGAGGAGACTTACTTCTATATTGCCAGTGGAATGAATAAAGGGAAAGATGCAGTGGTGCATCGTACAGACAGGGGGGATTTTGTGATGGGATTTAACTATGAAAAAAATGGCAAGCGGAATTACCGTTGCACTAGCCGCAATTCCAGGTTCAAATGCTGCGCCACAGCCATTGAACACCAGGGCAAATTTTGCAGTGGGCAATCGCCGCACACCTGCGAGCCACACATTCATGAGGGCATGAAGCGGAAGATGCTGGTGGAGCTGAAGACAGAGGCAAAGCAAGCTTGCTTTCGACCGGCTGCCGCGCTCGTTGAGGCCAAGTATGAACATTATCTCTATTAGTAACAGTAATAAAACTTAGTAAAGTATAAGCAGTAAAGTGAAATATAAAACAACTCGCCCTTAATTGTTCCATCCTCACAAGGCTGCAGGAGAATCTGGAACTCCACCTTGCTCCGGATGTTCCCAGCATCGCCAACCTGGTCCGCACGACCAACCAAACACGGGAGGCTGGGCGCCCAAAGCCGCCGGACAACCTCCAGTTCAATCTGGCTCTTGATCATGTGCCAGAGGGAATGGTCATTCATGACGTTCGAGTGGACAGGACTGGTAAGAGACACTTTGTCATGTATACAAATGAACAAATATACGTGCCAGTATACGCTGCCTTGGTGTGCAAGCAAGCTACTAACGAGCGCCATCAGAAAATGCAGTATCAGCAGCTTCAGGAGTTAGCAAAGCTTAACTGGGCAAAATATCGAGCCAGTGAGCTCTCTGTGCGCAGCTTTTTAGTCAGGTGCAGTTGCCTAGGCCACATTCCCCATTTTGATGGGCAAGCCGAATAAGCCGAATTAAATTTCATGTTAAAAGCAGTGACATTTTCTCACTCCCTCTCCCCTCTGCCTCCTTTTAGCGCCCAATTTCTTCTTTGTGACTTTGTCTCTGTGCCTTCAATCTTTGTGCCAAGTATATATTACATATTTACATATTACTTATTTACGAGTTATACTACATGTATATACTCGTACTATACTAGATACGTACGAGATGACAATCTTTGTGGTCATAACTCTGCCATTGTCTGGTCCCAAGTCCAGAATGAGAAAGGAGGAGGGGACAGTCTCACTTCAGCCTCATTTTTATATATACTTGTATATATACGCAGAAGCATCTGTTTAATTGAGTCTATGACTACAGACTACAATGCTTGTTATTAGTAGATGACGAACTGACCAAACTTTAAAGCATGCCAATTGGCTGGATGACGAAATGTCCTACCTTCAAAGTGGATGACAAAGTTGTAAGATGACGAAGTTGTAAGATGACAAAGTGTCGAGGATCCATATTTTTATAGCAATAGATATCAAAAAATTAATTAAGTATACTAGTCCATAATCTTTTTTAGGATATTGCAAATAGAAATAAAAGGTTTACATGAATTAAGCCTTCAGATGTTTCTGCCTACCTACCTGCATGCCATCATAGCATTTTTAGAGTTTAGAAGAAATATGTGCAAAAATGAAAAAAATGTTTTTAATTCAGACTGAGTAAAGTCAACCAAAGGCAAATTAGGGCCTATATTTATATTTATAAATTTATAATATTAAAAAAATTTATAATTTTTATATTTATAAATTTATTAGGCCTATGACATTTAAAATCACAATATGGCTAGGAGACAATGTGGGTCATGCTATAGATTGAATTTTACATAGATTAGGCCCTATAGTATAAGAAGATAGTAAGGCTTATACAAAACAGACTGGCAAGTGGCAATACAATAGGCCTACAGGCCTAAAGTGTCAATAATGTCAATGAAAAGTTTATTAAATGTAAAAGCGCACGAGGCAAGATAGCTAGCTAGCTCACCCTGTTCTGTTCTATCCCTAGGCTGACCCTGCTAACTCGCCTCAACCTTTTGATCGATCAAATATAAGCTACCCGGCGATATATTATTGCTTTACAAATGCACAGGTACGTCGGTTATATTTCTAATAAAGTTGAATTTTAAAACGTGAAAGCATGTGGATGTCAATCAAAGGGAAAGGGTTGTGGCCGTGGGTTGATATCTTTAGTGGCATTAAGTTTCTCAAATTTACTTAATAGCAATATTTTGGATCTTTGAGTCCTTGTAATTTATATTTTCCTTTTATGAAAACATGCCAATCCATATTTTATTCGATAGAGTAAAAGAGTTACTAGCTAGACTAGACCACAGGTATCTATCTTATCTATCTAGGTATTCTATTGTAGAGTGTAGGGTAAAAGACTACCCTGCATGAGAGAAAAAGGAATACAATCACTTTCAATGGTTATTTACATGGTATACTCAATTCATTGTTTCGCCCCTTGTCTACTTGAGTGATTCATAGTTGGTTTGCACAATTAGCTGTGGACTGTTAGCTTTCTGTCAAATACGAGCAACAGACCAACAGTCGATCTTCATTTCTGTCGCAGCCGTCGAGTGAATCGCGAGCAAAAAATTAAAAATTTTCTCTCGTATAGGGTACGGCACAAATACGTTCGGGATTAGTTGAGAGCCTGTTTTCTGGTGAAAAATTAATGGTAGCAGAATTCAAGTATGATCGATGATTTTACAGGGCGCCTTCTCACCAGGCCAAGGTCTGAACTGCTGAAAGTTCAAAGAGTCTTGTTCGTAGTGCAGCGAGAGTGATAGCAAAATTTGATTCACACTTTAAAAAACCTTTATATTTGAAACTACATTTAACCAGCATTTCTGTTGACAAGGCGTATTTGTTTGACGTTTGTAAAAATGCGCATTAAAAATGGCAAAAATGCAGTACAGACTGAATAGTAAGCTTTCTGTAAAATATTGTACATGCGCTCTTAGCGAAGGAGATAATGCCAAGTTTTTGTATTTTACTAAATAAATAAACAATCGCAGGTTTGCGCTGCCTTGCATTGAAAATGACGCAAGAGGCGTTTCAGACCTGTCAAAACTGCTAAGCCTGCTAAATGAAGCCGAAGTTCCTTCCCTGCTGCTGAAAGCTGCCCATCTCCGAGCACCAGTTGCCCCCGAACCCTGCGCCGCCGAAATCCGCACCGGACTTCTGCCTCGCCGGGCTCAGGCCGTCCAGTTCAAAGTCCATTGAGTCGTCTTGAAGGCTGCCACTGCTGCCGCCAATGCCGCCAAGGCTGTCTCTACCGAGGCCGCTGCCGAGACCGCTGCCGAGACCGCTGCCGAGACCGTTGCCGAGGCCGCTGTCGAGGTCGCTATCGAGCCCGGTGTCGAGGCCGCTGTCAAGGCCACTGTCGAGACCTCCACCGCCGCCGCCCCCGCCGACACCACCGCCTCGACCCATGAAGGCTGAATTGAAGTTGTTGAAGGAACCGAAGCCGCCATTGCCTTCAAAGCCGGGGTCCAGCATCATGTTCTGTGGATAAGTTGGTGGGACGTCCAGATCGCCCCAGTTCTCAGGCAGCTCCCACTCGTCCTTGTCATTCACGGGGTCCTGCTGGACAATCTTGGCAAAGTTAGCCACGGGGTCCACCCAGCCGCTGTCCATGTTGGCCGGCCAGTTCTCCAGTCCGCCGGACATGTTCGGCCAGGCGGAGTCCAAGTTGCTAAAGTTTGGCGGCGGCGGCCCGAACTCGTCGTCCTGACCTTCGCCGACCGGGTCGTCGAACATGGAAGCGCCGAACCGGCTGTGCTGGCCTTGAGGCGGGTAGCCCGACGCAGCAAGGGCTGGAGCATTCCGCTGAGGGTCTTGAGCCGGCAGCTGCTGCATCTGCGGCATCTGGGGCATCATCATCGGATTGCCCTGAACACCGGGCGGAATGTGCGGCTGCGGCTGCGGTTGCTGTGGCTGCGGCTGCGGCGGCGGCGGCGGCGGCGGCGGCTGCGGCTGTTGTGGGGACGGCGGCTGCGGCTGTTGTGGGGGCGGCGGCTGCGGAGGTGGCGGAGGCTGCGTCGCGGGCTGCACTGGAGTCGACCTTACCGGTGCCTGCTGGACAGCAGCGGCTGGCGGACGGCAATTCATGGGTGGCGCTGCTGTCGGATACTGGCTGACCGGTGCCCGGTCCCCACCTGGGTACCTGTCTGCGCACCTTTGCTCCTCTTCCTGTCGGTAAGGAGCTCGCGAGTCCTGGAAGCGGCTGGGCCGACTGTCCGGGTACCCGCTGCACTGGTTGTCTGCGCACCTTGGCTCCTGTTCCGGCGGGTAGGGAGGCCGCGAGTCCTGGAAGCGGCTCTGCCAGCTGTCTGGATACCTGCCACGCTGGTTGTCTGCGCATTTTGTCTCCTGCTCATGTTGATAGGGGGCTCGCGAGTGCTGCTGACTGTCCGGGTACCCGCTGCGCTGGTTGTCTGCATATCTTGGCGCCTCTTCCTGTGAGTAGGCAGCTCGCGAGTCCTGGTAGCGGCTCTGCGGCGGATACCTGCCGTCTTCTGCCCACCTGGCGCCTCCGCCGGAGCTCAAATTGCGCTGATCGTCCAGCTCCGGATTCCTGGTGCGCCGATCTTCGGGCGCCTGCGAGCAGTTCGAGTTGGTGTCCAGGCGCCTGCTGCCACCTCCGCACGAGGCCGTGCTGGCGCTGTCGCTCACCGCGTTGCCCACCGTCCAGGTGGGGAAGACGAAGGCCGACTGGTGGCTGCTGATTGACGCAGCCCGGTGGGAATAGACCGAAGTTGACTGCGTCCAGCTGTCGGGCTCAGCCTCCCAGGCGCGTCTGAAGGACTTTCGCTGCTGCTGCATCTGAGGCGGAGGCTGCGCCGCGGCCAAGGTGTCCCGACTGCCGCTGGACGACCTGCTGGACGGCGTGCCGCGCAGCCAGGAGGGCCCGCCCATCCGGCGCAGCGTGGAGTTGCCGTTGAAGGTGTTGCTGCTGAAGCTGCGCATCGAGTGCGACATGGCCCCACCCTGGTTAGTGGAACTCTGTCTCCTACCGAGATAATCTTAGCTGAGTTCAGCTTAGCCTAAAAGCTCAAAATAACATGGCCTGTAGCCACACGCTATAGTCTATGGCCAGAATTTGGGTGAGTGCTAAGGCTCTTATCATTTTACTATATGTATCTCCAGCTGAGGAAGGAAGCTTCTATGGTGATTGATTGACTACCGCAAACTTGCAGAGTCCGTCTCTCCATCCACTGCATGCAACACTCAAAAATATTCTATACTGCAGCCACACTTTCAAAAGAAAGCTCCCGCGGCACGCGGCTAATCTGCTCAAGATCGGCTACGAGCGAGTCACCAACGCAGCTCTGCATCGGCCTGATCCGTCCCAGCAATCTGTTGCGCCGTCGGCAACTCCACTGGCAGACAACATCATCCGCGCCGAGACGCACTGCCCACAGCCGGCGTGCAAGAAGCTCTGCTGCCCATTTCCCCATTAATAATATTTGGACACTTCGAATCAATAATGGCTTTGGAAGTGGAAGGACAATATGCGTTTTTATTGTGTTGCGAAATGTTGTTACTAACAGTAGCACATTTTAGGTTGCCTTGCAAGTCGAGAATCATGAATGACTCAATTAATCATTGCGTTCACCAACGTACCAGTATGCATCTATCTGTCTGTCTGTCTGTCTGTCTGTCTGTCTGTCTGTCTGTCTGTCTGTTTGTCTGTCTGTCTGTCTGTTTGTCTGTCTGTCTGTCTGTTTGTCTGTCTGTCTGTCTGTCTGTCTGTCTGTCTGTCTGTCTGTCTGTCTGTCTGTCTGTCTGTCTGTCTGTCTGTCTGTTTGTCTGTCTGTCTGTCTGTTTGTCTGTCTGTCTGTCTGTTTGTCTGTCTGTCTGTCTGTCTGTCTGTCTGTCTGTCTGTCTGTCTGTCTGTCTGTCTGTCTGTCTGTCTGTCTGTCTGTCTTGTGTCTGTCTGTCTGTCTGTCTGTCTGTCTGTCTGTCTGTCTGTCTGTCTGTCTGTCTGTCTGTCTGTCTGTCTGTCTGTCTGTCTGTCTGTCTGTCTGTCTGTCTGTCTGTCTGTCTGTCTGTCTTGTGTCTGTCTGTCTGTCTGTCTGTCTGTCTGTCTGTCTGTCTGTCTGTCTGTCTGTCTGTCTGTCTGTCTGTCTGTCTGTCTGTCTGTCTGTCTGTCTGTCTGTCTGTCTGTCTGTCTGTCTGTCTCACGGCAGCCAGAAGCACCGCAGAGCGGCCGAGACGCGGGTCTGCAGCGGCTATCAGGAGAAAAACTTAAAAAGATCCGCAGCCTTCATAAACAGCCGCACCAGCCTCCGGCATAAAATGCTCCCATTTTAAAATGTGGAGGCAGAGCCGCAGCAGCCCCCGCAGCCTCCAAGAAAATCCGCTGCAGAATCCGCCGCAGCTCTTAATGGCCGCGGCCTCAGGCCTGTTTGCTTATTGTTTTTAATCAATTCCGCGCCATGGCTGAGCGGGGCCGCTGCCCCCCCCCCTTGTTCCCCCACCCCGATAAGCCGCAAGCGGCTTCCCCAGCAGGAGCCGCCCTCAGCGACCTTATCGCTCCTCCTTTGCCAGTTGAATTTGTTTTTCAAACCCGAAAACGGCCTCCCAAACTTACCTGGCCGGGCTTTGCAATGCTTGCAAAACTTCGGCTTCGCGATGGGTCCCCCCGGCCCCAGATTGGGATAAGCAGAGCCGGGCGCCATGCAGCTCCCCGTCTGCCCGTGCCGCCTCCTCTTCAATTTTAGGGGCCGAATGCAGGCGTTTCTTGCGCTTTTTTGCATTGCTGGATTTACAAATGTCTTTCGTCTGTGCTTTAGGAAAGTTTTAGCGGAGCAAATGTTAAAAAATTGCAGTGGAGCTGGGCTGTCCATTTTGTTCCTGCATTCACTGGGGGATAGATTAGCAATCCATTACACTCCTGCATTCACTGGGGGATAGATTAGCAATCCATTACACTCCTGCATTCACTGGGTGATAGATTAGCAATCCATTACACTACTGCATTCACTGGGGGATAGATTAGCAATCCATTACACTCCTGCATTCACTGAGTGATAGATTAGCAATCCATTACACTCCTGCATTCACTGAGTGATAGATTAGCAATCCATTACACTCCTGCATTCACTGGGGGATAGATTAGCAATCCATTTCACTCCTGCATTCACTGATTGATAGATTAGCAATCCATTACACTCCTGCATTCCCTGAGTGATAGATTAGCAATCCATTACACTCCTGCATTCACTGAGTGATAGATTAGCAATCCATTACACTCCTGCATTCCCTGAGGGATAGATTAGCAATCCATTACACTCCTGCATTCACTGAGGGATAGATTAGCAATCCATTACACTCCTGCATTCACTGAGGGATAGATTAGCAATCCATTGCACTCCTGCATTCACTGAGTGATAGACTAGCAATCCATTACACTCCTGCATTCACTGAGGGATAGATTAGCAATCCATTACACTCCTGCATTCACTGAGGGATAGATTAGCAATCCATTACACTCCTGCATTCACTGAGGGATAGATTAGCAATCCATTACACTCCTGCGTTCACTGAGTGATAGATTAGCAATCCATTACACTCCTGCATTCACTGGGGGATAGATTAGCAATCCATAGACAGCCACACAAATTTCTGTACAGACAGATGAGTCGTGAAGCGCTCTATCAGTTCTCAGCATCAGGACATAAATTCTGAGTTAATTAATAACCCGAGCTCATCCAGAGTCGAGCCGCTGCCAGCCCGAGGCCTGAGCAGCCTCTTATTAAGCTTAGTGACCGAGCACCCAGCCTTTAAGGCCCGTTAAAGCAGAAAATCAAGTCGAATTCGATGCTTGATAGCGGGAGATTTCCTGTCAGTCAAGCGGGACCCGGACTTCGTCCCCCTCGTTCCGTGTTGACTTTTCACCTTGAGCAAACAGTTGAAGCAGATTTCATATATTGGCTGGGACTGTTGCAATAACAATCAATATGAATGAGGCCCTGTTTGTACGCCTGTCCCCCTCGTTTTGACAAATGAGTTAAAGTGGATTAATGCAGCACCGCTGCCCAAGATGTTAATTAGAGCTCAGAAAGCTGTTTGAGCTCCGGCAACTTTGATATCGCTCTCGGTGATCGCGGATGGAGCGCAACCCCCCCCCCCTCAGACTCTGTGTGTGGACAGGCCCACGGCAAACACTAAGGCCAAAAATTGAGAACACTCGATCTTGCTATTGAGAGACATGAGCAAACAGAGCTGAGTTGTAATCAAATTTAAATCAGCTCAACTCTCCTCGAGTCTGCGAGTAGAAACCCCCCCTCAGCCTGAGCACACGCTCCACCTTCGAGTCCGCTCCGCCCACAGCTCTCGAAGCATTATTGATTCGCCGGGCGAATTCCAAGGTCTGAGATCCCCGAGATCTCCCGCATCCCCATCTGCCTTTCTCAACTCCCATTGTGGCCGAAATGTAGGGAATTGAAAAACAGGGCGA
This sequence comes from Macrostomum lignano, assembly GCA_002269645.1. Classification (NCBI taxonomy): domain Eukaryota; kingdom Metazoa; phylum Platyhelminthes; family Macrostomidae; genus Macrostomum; species Macrostomum lignano. The sequence goes on along the minus strand of NIVC01003429.1, from coordinate 72,089 downwards.
TGGGAATCTGAAATCTGGGACAGCACCTTGAGTTCGAGCCGCCGTGTTTTTGGGACTCGGATACATCGCGGGCGGCTCGTAATTGATGGCTTTGAGTTCGTCTTAAAAACTGAAAACTTTCCTCCAGCCGCTCGGAGCCATCAGGCCTGATTGATTCGGCCGAACCCCGAATCCGGACAGGGCCGGCCGGGTTTCAAAAAACAGCGAAACCCGCGGACTTGATTGAGAGGCCCGCCATCAATTCGGCCTCCTCCCCAGATGCCGACTGAATTTTTGTTTAACTATATACCTCCATGCGCTGCAAAAGGATTCCTTAAGTCCCGACTCCCGTGCGGCTGGGAGACTGATGAAGCGGAGAAGCTGCGCACCGGAGGCCCAGGATGGCAAGGTGGCTTGATGGCGCTGCTGCTGACCGAGGTGGCGTCACCCCCGTGCCCTCGGGTTTGAAATTTTTCTGTCCGATTCCCGAATCAAATGATGAATCTGTTCCCACTTCCTGGGCATAGCAACCGCATAGCAACCGCCCGCCCGTACAATATCTCCCCTTGGCAGCCGAGAGAAATGCTGTTTAAAAACCACTTTCTGCCGCGGCTGGGAGGGTCGGCGGCCTCCCCGCTGCCCTCTCCTCTACTTCCCATCCCCTTATTTCTTTCATTTTTCTTTCCATCCCAGCCAGCAGATCCAAACACAGCCGTGGCTGCCCCCTTTTTCTTATTTTTTTAAAATAGCTGCAATTAAAACTGCCAATCACTCCGCGCTGCCCTCGGCCTGCAGGCTGTCAGGGCGCGATGGAGCCGAAGAAATCATTTTTTGCTGCCGATGCAGCTTCTTCAAATTTCGCGGTTGCCATTTTTTAAATATCGGCTGGCCTGCGTCGCGAGCACTTTTAAATATTTGATGCCTGCCTGCCGGCTGCCGGTAGAAGCTGTGTGACTGAACCTGTGTGACTGAACCTGTGTGACTGAACCTGTGTGACTGAACCTGTGTGACTGAGCCTGTGTGACTGAACCTGTGTGACTGAACCTGTGTGACTGAACCTGTGTGACTGAACCTGTGTGACTGAACCTGTGTGACTGAACTGTAGGGCGCTAGCCCAGATCAGGCCGCCATACGAGATAGCGGGCCTAACCATTGCAGTGTAGATCCACCAGAGGCGCTTGGGGGTGAGCCCCCAGGTGGTGCCGACAGCCCTGCGCAGTTGCGCGAGGACTGCGAGGGCCTTCTTGGCTTTTTCTTGAACGTGGGGTGACCAGTTCAGCCTGTGGTCCAGGGTAATACCCAGACATTTAGTCTGCTTGCAGAAGGGGATTTCCCTTCCGTAAAGCGTGAGCGGCCGAATCTGCCACTTGGTCCTGCTGGTGAACATGATCGCTGCGGTCTTAGTCTCAGAGAGCTTTAAACCACAGCGATCCGCCCATTGTTCAGCGGCGTAGATAAAGTTCTGAAGAAGGTCCCTGAGGGTATCAAGGGACGGACCAGATGCCACCGCGGTGACAGCGTCCGCATATCCTACTTTCAGAATTGTCAGGCCGAACATCCCGGAGGAGCTCATCGATGAACCATGTTCCAGAGAACTGGAGACAGCACCCCACCTTGCGGGCTGCCTTTGCAGACGGGAACCGTCCTCTGGTATCCCAGCAGACTGGCGGTGGCCGAGCGATGGCTGATCATGTACATGATCCATCTGGTGAGATCTGAGTGCGTTTGCCTCTCACAAAGAGCTCTTGAGAACGCCTCAAAGAGGACTTTATCGAAGGCGCCAATGATGCCCAGGAAGATCCCCAGAGCGAAGCCGCTACCAAGCACGGCCTTCTCGAGTTTATCGACCAGGACGTGCAGCGCGCTTTCAGTGGAGCGACCCGCCCGAAAGGCGTGCTGGTTCTCGCTGAGAGGTTTGTTCTTCAGCTCAACAGAGAGAAGGCGCCAAAGCACCAATCTCTCTATCAGCTTGACCAGCGAGGAGGTCAGGCTGATCGGTCTGAAGGATTTGATAGAATGGTAGTCCGGGCGGCCTGGCTTAGGGATAAAAATCACCTTTGCCTCGGTCCATGCCTGTGGGACATACCAAGCGTGATGCATGCCCGAAGAAGGCTGCAAAGTTTACGCAGGAAGCCTGGGCATTTAACCGCCTCTCTTAGGAGGGCCGGTACAATGCCGTCGGGTCCTGGGGCTTTGAAAGGCTTGAAGGAATTAGCCACTCTCACGATGCGGTCCTCCGTGATGATAGAGGCAGCCAGCGCGTGACCTCCCTCCGAGTGATCCGGAGTGGTCTGGTTAGCTGGCTCGTTGGGGGAAAAACGCAGTGAGCATTACATCAAGCGTTTCCCCTGGGTTGTCCGTGGACGTACCGTCGGTGCGTTTGACCGAGGAGAGCTTAGACATTTTGTCCAGCGTGAGCGCTTTCACAACTCTGGAGGTGGGGCGTGAGCCCTCTAGCTCCTCACAGTATTGTCGCCATTTTTGAGCCTTTGCATTCCTAACCTGCCTTTTAAACTCATGGATTGCTTCATGATAGGCGGTTTGGTCCGCTGGGCTCTTAGTTTTAGTTGCTCTGCGGTGGAGTCTCTTAGCTCTGCGACGGAGGTTGAGACAATGAGGCTGAGACCCTGACAAAATGAGGCTGACACCCTGACACAGTGAGGCTGACACCCTGACACAGTGAGGCTGAGACCCTGACACAATGAGGCTGACACCCTGACACAGTGAGGCTGAGACCCGGACACAATGAGGCTGTCACCGGGACACAATGAGGCTGAAACCCTGACACAATGAGGCTGACACCCGGACACAATGAGGCTGAAACCCTGACACAATGAGGCTGACACCCGGACACAATGAGGCTGAAACCCTGACACAATGAGGCTGACACCCGGACACAATGAGGCTGACACAATGAGGCTGACACCCGGACACAATGAGGCTGACACAATGAGGCTGACACAATGAGGCTGACACAATGAGGATGACGCAATGAGGCTGACACCCAGACACAATGAGGCTGCCACCCGGACACAATGAGGATGACGCAATGAGGCTGACACCCAGACACAATGAGGCTGCCACCCGGACACAATGAGGCTGACACAATGAGGCTGACACCCAGACACAATGAGGCTGTCATCCGGACACAATGAGGCTGACACAATGAGGCTGACACCCTGATCATGCCAGGTGCAGGAGCAGCGGAGGCGGAGAGGCCGCAGTTCCAGTTTCAGCCCGGGGGGCCGCAGCCGCCGAGGTCTCAGCAGTTGTAGCGAAGCACCGAGCGGCTCTCAATGAATTTTTGAGTTTCATGCGTCATCCTTAAAAAAGTAAATTAAAAAGACGGGAAGCTGAAAGTCGCGATGCTTCGCTACAAACTGCATGGGAGTCCTGAGCTCCTCACTGAGGCTGCTATAATCCCCCCTGTGAGGGGATGAGCTAATTAATTTTTGGTCCCGAAGTGGGGACGCGAGTTCTAAGCCTGTTATGGGATAAAAATGAGTAACTGGCTGACATATCCGAGGCCGGTTTGAAATCAAATCCTTTGAATTGGAGCGGTTGGAATAGCAAAAAACGGCAACAGTTTGTGTTTACTTAATAGCTTTCAGCTGCGTGCGTAATATGCATATAGCAGATTAATAATAAATAATAATATGAGCTATTTATGAATATGATATTCGGAGTTCGGACACCAGGGTGCTGCGTCTAACTGGCTTGCGGCAACAACAGGGAAAGCGGGGCCAGGTGATGAAGCCCGGGAGGCTGGAGCTCACGGGATCTCCATCTCAGATTTAGCCGGGTGCGAGAGGACCGCTAGGATCTGTGGGAGAATTTGTTGCTCTAGTCGACGGTCGGAGGTCGGGGGGACGGCGGAGTCAGCGGAGAGGTCGCGTGCAGTTGCACAAGCCGATGATTATAACAAAGGAAAAAAACAGCCAGTCAGTCGAGACAGACTGGAGTTCGAATCAGGTGCACAACAGTCAGAGTTCGGACTCAATGGCTAAATAAAAACTAGACAAGCAAAGTGTACAAAGCTGAGAGAGAGATTACGAGAGTTGCTATGCAGGCAGTTTGAAAGAGGACAGAATTTGCCTGGGTTTAACTGGGCTTCCTTCCGTGCGGTTTCTGTCTCTAATATTGCTTTCGGTGCGTCGGTCTGTACAGTGCTTTGACCTGCTCGAGTCGGCAAGACTGTCAGCTGTGATCACTTTTTAGCAAATAAAAAACAGTCGAGGTCAACTGAGGTCAGCCGAGGTCAACTGAGGTCAGTCGAGGTCAACTGAGGTCAGCCGAGGTCAACTGAGGTCAGCCGAGGTCAACTGAGGTCAGCCGAGGTCAACTGAGGTCAGCCGAGGTCAACTGAGGTCAGCCGAGGTCAACTGAGGTCAGCCGAGGTCAACTGGTGTCGAATCAGAAATTAGGTCAGGCCAGTGTCAGCTGAGGCCGCAGCTCTCAAGACACGGGCAAGTCGATGCGAGCGCTGCCGCTGCTGCCAGTCTCGGCTGAGGTGGCAGCGGCTACCGGAGCGCCGCATTCGGCATCTGCTGCGCCTCCAGGCATCTCATCGGACTCCGCAGCCTCCATAGCTGCGGCATCGTCTTGTGCGGAGGTGTCGTCGGCGGCCTCTGCTCCGGCTTCGTCTCTGACAGCAGCTCGGAGGTCTGTCGGCCGGGTGGCGTCGTCCAGGTCTTCGGAGGCGGCCGTCAGGTTCAGCGCCGCCTCACCATCAGTCGGTGAAGTCGACGAGGCCTCGCCGTTCTCGTCATTCGAGCGAGCGTAGCGGCGACGCTTTGTTGCCGGAGGCGACCCGGCGAAGTCGCTGAAGCTGCCAGAGGACGCGGAGGCCATGAGCTGCTGCTGCAGCTCCGCCGGGTGAGACTGTGGGGCAGATTGGAGGCAGGCCTCTTGAGACTCGGGTGATATCTTATGAGATTTCAGAGGGTGCGATCCTATGAGATTTCGGAAGATGAGATCTCATGAGACTTTGGAGGGTGAGATCTCATGAGACTTCGGAGGGTGAGATCATACGAGTCCTCGGAGGGTGAGATCTCATGAGATTTCACAGGGTGAGATCCCAGGAGACTTCAGAGGGTGAGATCTCATGAGATTTCACAGGGTGAGATCTCAGGAGACTTCGGAGGGTGAGATCTCAGGAGACTTCGGAGGGTGAGATCTCAGGAGACTTCGGAGGGTGAGATCTCATGAGACTTCGGAGGATGAGATCTCATGAGATTTCACAGGGTGAGATCTCAGGAGACTTCGGAGGGTGAGATCTCAGGAGACTTCGGAGGGTGAGATCTCAGGAGACTTTAGAACTCACCTGCTGCACGTGCCGCTGGAGCTGCAGCGAGTTGGGGCAGAGCAGGCCGCAGTGCGGGCAGGGGCACATGTCGGTGGACCGGCAGGACTGCTGCAGCATCTGCTGGTGCAGCTGCTGGATCTGCTGCAGCTGCTGGCCGGAGGTGCCCGGCTCGGCAGCGGGCTCCAGGTCGGAGCGCGAGTCCGTGTCAGTGTTGGCCGGCGAACTGACGGAGCTGTCGGTGATGCCGTGCTTGTTGAGGCGGTGCACCCGCAGGAAGTACTTGTTGCACACCTCCTTGCCGCAGATGTCGCAGCGGATGCGCTGCTGGGCTGGCGACCCGCTTGACTGTTTGCCGGGATGCCCGGAGCCCGCAGCCGACGCGGCCGCTGACGCCGCTGCCGCTGCCGCTGCCGCCGCCGCTGCAGCCGCCGCTGTCGTTGTGGCGACCGCGGTTGTCGCTGGCAGCTGCGGCCACTTGCCTGCAGTTGTCGGTTGAGTGCGCGGAGGATGAGGCGAGGGGAGTCTGAGATCCCTGCTTCTTCGCATCCTCTTTTCTCCCCTCTTCTTTTATTCTCTCTACTTCTCTCTTCTCTCTCAATTCCTCTCGTCTCCTCTCTCTACTCCTCTCGTCTCTTCGCTCTACTCCTCTCGTCTCCTCTCTCTACTCCTCTCGTCTCCTCTCTCTACTCCTCTCGTCTCCTCTCTCTACTCCTCTCGTCTCCTCTCTCTACTCCTCTCGTCTCCTCTCTCTACTCCTCTCGTCTCCTCTCTCTACTCCTCTCATCTCCTCTCTCTACTCCTTTCGTCTCTTCTCTCTACTCCTCTAGTCTCCTCTCTCTACTCCTCTCGTCTCCTCTCTCTACTCCTCTCGTCTCCTCTCTCTACTCCTCTCGTCTCTTCTCTCTACTCCTCTCGTCTCTTCTCTCTACTCCTCTCGTCTCTTCTCTCTACTCCTCTCGTCTCTTCTCTCTACTCCTCTCGTCTCCTCTCTCTACTCCTCTCGTCTCCTCTCTCTACTCCTCTAGTCTTCTCTCTCTACTCCTCTCGTCTCCTCTCTCCACTCCTCGCGTCTGCTCTCTCTACTCTTCTCTTCTCCTGTATCTACTTCTCTCCGTTTCCCCTCTCCCCATAATCCCAGGCTGATGAGCAGAGCTCGGAGATCAGCCTGGGCGGCATCTCGGATTTCCGGGGAGTCCGCAGAGCCGCATTTTGCGCTGCTGTTGTTTGGCACAAAAAAATCAGCCGAAAGAAGACAAAAGCGAAGCAGAAGAAGAGATTTGGGGGGGGGGGACTGTGGCAGACTTTTTATTAGTAGAAGGGGATTGACTTTATTGACCGGCGGGCTGATCACCCCATGCGAGGGGAAACGTGAGACCCCCTTGAGCCGGGGCAAAGTAAGAAGAAAGAGGAAAAACTCAACATCTTTTAAAATGTTTCAGCACCGCTCCCGGGCCTCTTTGCCAACACTGATAAATTGAGAAAGGAGGGATTTCGCCTCCCCTCGCAGCCTCCCTTTTGTTCCCATCGGCCTCCCATCGGCCTTTCATCCCCTCTGTTTGCATCGCTGTTTCGCTCTCGGCGATCCCGGGTGCGCCTTTTTGTTCCCCCAGCCTCTGATCCTCATCCCGATTCGTAATTGAAGGCAAAAAAAGTATTAATTCCCCCTCCCATTCGGACTCGAGCTGCTCAGTGGGATAGAGTTTCATCGGGGGGTTGGGGTGGCCAACTTTTCCCCTTCTCAAGCTTCTTCTTTCACTTCTAGATTTCTTATTCGACTCCGTCCCTAATCTGCGGGCATTGAGCAGTGCTCAGCCATTGTCCCCGTGCTCCGATCTCGAATTCCGACTGCTGAGTCCGCTCGCTTGCAAAGCAGGGAGACACAACTAAAATTTATTAATCGGCCTTAAACTTACCCCCCCCCATTGACAGCGCAGGCTGCTCAGGCCGCTCCGAAGGGGCCCCGCTGCTCAGCCCGAAGCCCGAGCTCCACCTCCCCAGTTCTCGAAGCGGAGCCTCGCAGGTGGCGGCGGTCCCACCGGCTCAGTAGTTGGGGTTTGTGAAAAAAATCAAAAAAAATTTCTGATTTTTTCCAGCCCAACCAGCGGCAGAAGCTGGTGGCGCCGGAGATAAGGCGGCTTTAACTGCGCCGGGCCCACACAGCCAGGCAGATTCAGGGGCCGCGCGAGTTTAAATTTAAGCTTTCCAACCGCTCTGCCGCTCACGAGAATAAAATAACAATCATTGTCCGGGCACAGCCCGAGCAGCCCACCGAGACCGGCAGGTAGCAGAACTGGTGCCGGGGTGATCGGTGATTAATTCCTGCAGGGTTGAGGGAATACCCAGAATCCACCCGCCACCTCATCCTGCTGGCAGGGGGAGCCGCAAATGGCAAAAATAATGGCAGTAAAATCTGAAATGGCAGGCCTGGAAAACTTTCAGACCCCGGCTGGCGGCTCCCTTGGCGGATCAGAGGGAGGCTGGCAGTGGAGAGATGGGGCATTAATATTTTATGCCCCCGGAGACACGAAATTCTAACAGCAAAATAAATACATGCCAGGCCCGCAACCCGGTTTTATTAACAAAAAAGCCAAAATATGGGGATGCGATGAGGACGCCACCCCGACTGGCAGTTGCGCAACTCACCGCTGCCATCCTGCTGGCCGGGCCGGCTGCCGCCAGCCTGCAGCTCCCTGGGGATGCCGTGCACCTTCTCCTTGTGCGTCTTCAGGAAGTACTTGTTGCACACCTCCTTGTGGCACACGTCGCAGATGACGCGGTCGGCCAGCTTGGCTGCCACCATGGAGGACTGGAAGGCATCCAGGTGGTGCGCGCTGGCCAGGTGGTGCGGGTGGTGCGGCGCGCGGTCCATGGCGGGCATCGCCAGCCCCATCAGGTTGCCAAGCTCCGCAAAGTTCGAATGGTGCGCGGCCACGTGAACTCGAAACTCCACTGAGCTGCCGAAGCTCAGGGCGCAGCTTTGGCACTTGAACTCCTCCGGCTGCGGCTGCTGCTGAGACGCCGGCTTCTTGGAGCTCAGGTTGAGCACCTGCTCAGAGTCGGTCTCCAAGCTCTTCATCGGCTGCGGCTGCTGCTGCTGCTGCTGCTGCTGTTGCGGAGGCTGCTGCTGCGGAGGCTGCTGCTGCTGCTGTGGAGGCGTCGAGGGCGGCAACGGGAGGCCGTCAACGGGCTTGAAGTCCTTCACGTTGTGCTGGTTGGCCATGTGGGTCTTGAGGAAGTACTTTGAGCAGACATTCTTCTGGCAGATCGGGCAGTACGCATCCGAGTTCACGTCGGCCGCTGAGGCGGGCGGGGAGGCGGCGGGCGGCTTCGCTGAGGCGGGCGGAGATGCCGGGGCCGCCGATTGCGGAGGCGGGGGCTGCGGCAGCTGCTGGGCTGTGACTGCCAGCGCTTGCTGCGGCGTCGGCTGCGGGGTAGACGGAGTCGCCAATGTGGACTGCGGCTGAGCTGCCTGCGGCGACTGCTGCGGCGCCTGCGGAGCCTCCAGCTTGGCCATCATGGGGTAGGCGCCGGGGAGGAACGGCTGGGGGATGCCCGGCATCAGCGACATGGAGGGCAGAGCGGCGAACGGGTTGAACAGCAGAGTCTGGAAGGGGTTGAGGCAGTGCCCCATGGACAGCAGCGGGTTCGCCATGGGGTTCGCGGCGGCGGCCGCGGCGGCTGCAGCGGCCGGGTTAGCGGCCATGGCGGCGGCGGCCGAGACGGCGGCCGTCGTGTGGTGCGGCGCCTCTGACTGCCCGCGCTTCCTGCCGTGCTGGTGGCCGTGCGGCTGGTGGTGCCCGCCGCCCCCGCCGCCGCCCCCGCCAGCTCCGCCACTGGCGCCGCCCGACTGCTGCTGGTCGGCAGCGGCGATGCCGTGCACGTCGGCCTTGTGCTTCTTCAAGTAGTACTTGTTGCAGAACAGCTTCTCGCAGTACTCGCAGTAGCTGTCCGGCTTGCCCTCGACTGACACCTTCCCGTGCAGCGGCTGGTGATGCTTGTCCAGGCCGGAGTTCTTGTGGACTGCCGGCTTCTCCGACGGCAGCGGAGGCTGCGACTGCGGCGGCGGCTGCTGCGGCGGCTGCTGCGGCGGCGGAGGTGGCGGCGGCGGAGGTGGCAGGGGCAGCGGAGGCGGGAGCGGCAGCAGAGGCACCGCCTGCGGAGTTGACTGCTGCAGCGGCGGTGGCGGCGGCAGCGCCAGCGGGGTCGGCGGCGACCGGACCGACTGCTCATCTGCGGCGGCGTCGGGCGATGCGGCTTCGGACCGCTGGCCGGCAGAGCCGCCGTCAGCCGCCGTTCCGCTGCCGTCCTCGCCGCCGCTGACTCGGTTGGGCTTCGTCTGCTTCCGCCGGCCGGAGCCGCCGAACGCGGAGGAGTTCTGCGACATCGAAGAGCCGTTCATGCCAGCGTCGGGGGAGTCGCTCCGCTGCTGCTCCTGCGGCTGCTCGCCAGGTGCTGCGTATTTCTGCAGGCTTCGCTGCTTCTTCGAAGCGGCTGGTGCTGCGGCTGCGGTAGTCGGCGGCGCATGCGAGGAGGTCGCAGCTGCTGCTGCCGCCGCGGCTCCGAGAGGCGGGAAGCCGCCGCTAGCGAGGGCCGCTGTTGCCGCCTTGTACAGCTCGTGCTGCTGAGTCCACAGGCTGGCGGCTGCGGGCGGATGGAGGAGAAAGGGTGTTACAATCTTCCACCTTGGCGCTACAATCTTCCACCTTGGCGCTACAATCTTCCACCTTGGCGCCACAATCTTCCACCTTGGCGCTAAACTCTTCCACCTTGGCGCTACAATCTTCCACCTTGGCGCTAAACTCTTCCACCTTGGCGCTACAATCTTCCACTTTGGCGCTACACTCTTCCACCTTGGCGCCACAATCTTGAGCCTGAGGAACTCCCCATGGCGCAGACAGCCGGTCAGGCTCGCGGAGGCTGCAATTTGCCCCATCAAAGCGGCAGCCGCGCGGAGAAGATAAAAACTGAATCATAGTCGCAAACAGCCTCAGGGTGGAGAAACTTGGCGCCCTCGGGGGGGCCAGAGGGGGGAGGGTCTGGCGAGAGAAGCTGAGTCGAAGTGGGAAAACGGATCCTGGGATTTTCGGGATGGGGAAGGAAGGGTAAGACGGGTAAAATTCTCCCCAATTATTAAAAATGGGCTCAAATCTCTCGTTAAATTTCATGTGGCCTCAGCGGGGACTAATTACCCGGCCGCGCCACCAGCTCGGGCCCGAATCGATGGGAAGGGGAGGCCAAGTAAGCTGAGCCGCGCACCCAGATATGTGCATTATGCCCGGCATCATATATATTTATTACCAGCCTCCGCTGTCTCCCTCGCATTTTCCCCTTCATCAACTCCCTCCAGCTGCCCGCGACTTCTTTGCGTCCCTTGAAAAACTTCCCGGGTGATCACGTGACCCGGGGTTGGCAGTCTCTGATGAGTCGAAGGATTGAAAAAATCCAGAACGAGGCGGACAAATTTTGGGATTTGAAATTCGAATGGGAAAATTTTTTAGCTGACCGGCCAAGGGTGAAAATGAGAAAATAAAAAAACACTTGTTTGCAAAACAATGGACGTCTCATTACCCGGCCACCAAAACTCGAGCCCGAGGCTGCTCGCATGCGCCGGGCTCTCTAGAAATTGAAGGCGAGTTGAGCTGTGCAAGCATTTAGAAAAAACTCAACTGCTTTCTTTACTCAATCATTAAAACCCCCGGGCCTCTCCGGCTGCTCAGGTGAATAGAGAGGACTGCCTGCCTGCCTGCCGCTTGCTCGATTGCCACTAAGCCTGAGCGCCTTGGCGCCATCAGCTCCCACCTTGGCGCCATCATCAGCTCCCACCTTGGCGCTATCATCAGCTCCACCTTGGCGCCAACATCAGCTCCCACCTTGGCGCCAACATCAGCTCCCACCTTGGCGCCATCATCAGCTCCCACCTTGGCGCCATCATCAGCTCCCACCTTGGCGCCATCATCAGCTCCCACCTTGGCGCCATCATCAGCTCCCACCTTGGCGCCATCATCAGCTCCCACCTTGGCGCCATCATCAGCTCCCACCTTGGCGCCATCATCAGCTCCCACCTTGGCGCCATCAGCTCCCACCTTGGCGCTATCATGAGCTCCCACCTTGGCGCCATCATCAGCTCCCACCTTGGCGCTATCATCAGCTCCCACCTTGGCGCCATCATCAGCTCCCACCTTGGCGCTATCATCAGCTCCCACCTTGGCGCCATCATCAGCTCCCACCTTGGCGCCATCATCAGCTCCCACCTTGGCGCCATCATCAGCTCCCACCTTGGCGCCATCATGAGCTCCCACCTTGGCGCCATCAGCTCCCACCTTGGCGCTATCATGAGCTCCCACCTTGGCGCCATCATGAGCTCCCACCTTGGCGCGTGAAATGCAGAATTTGAGACTACGCCGGCATCACGCACCTGACAGGCTACAGCTGTGAGAGGTGCTGCAGCCCAGTCTGACTCAGCAAAAGTTACCCTGGACTTGGCAATTGCAATTCAGCGCTAAAAACTGCAAACATTTTTTGAGAATGTCGCAACTCGCGTGTCCGCAAGGTCGCAGACTCAATAAAATATTAACCGTTTTTTGGAGTTGGGAGTCGAGTGAAAACCGTTGGGAAACTATTAGAGGGCCGAGATTCTCTGAGATCATTGAAAATTCCCATCCAGTTTGACAAGGAGGCAGCGAACACCGGGAATGAGCAGCGGAGCATCAAATATTGATGCCGGCACTGATGGAGCGGACCGCATGCACGCAGCCCCAGCAGCCCCCGGGCCGCGGTGAGTAAATAATCTCTCATAAAGGATAATTATGCCAAGACAATGAGACGCCTCGGATGCCTCCAAGGCAAGGAGGCGCTTATTTATTGCCCCAAGCTGCAGAAACAAAAAGTTTGTGGAAAAATAAATGAGGACATTTTCTGTCAGCCTCCCCAGAAACTGTTTATTTAAAGCGCCACGCATCGGAGCAGAGCCTGCATTTGCTTCGGGGCGAATTGCAAAGGTAAGTTGAATTTTCCAGGGGAGGGGAAGGAGGTAAAAAAGGGGAAGAATTGGGGGAGGTTGGGGAGGCCCAGTGAGTTTTATATTCTGTTTGGGTCGCGGGGGAGGCGGCTGAACCTGCGGGCTTGAAGGCTGCTTGAAGGCAGCTGTGTTTACTTATAATTTATTTCAGTTGAAGAAAGTCAACTTTTTTTAAATTAGTCCCCGCGGCCGGCCCGCGCCGTCATTAAAATTTTTATGTCCACCAAAAACCTCATGAAATCCCAGGCTCCCGTTTTCCTCTCCCCCCTCTCTCTCTCCCTACCTCCCACTCGCTGTTCCCCAGAAACTTTCACAACCAGCCTCTATGCTCGGATCCCCTTCTCCCCCCGGGGCGGGGGTCAGGGGGGATGCAGTTGCAGCGGCTGATTTCTGGTTATTATTGCGCTGCTTCTGTTAAGAAGAAGCAGAAGAATGCCTTGGAAATGGGATCAGAGGGGAGGGTGGCCAGCGTGGGATTTTAGCTGGCAGAAGTCAAAGCGGAGTTTGCTGCAAATAAACAACAAAAAATTAATTTTTCTCGCAACCCGTACGAGGCTAAGCCAGAATCAGCTGATCAGGAGCGGCGAAGTCAGAAGCTGTCAGCCGAAACTCTGTCAGACAGCCGGTGCCAGTGAATGGGAGGGGAGAGCAGGCACAAGGCAGGTTCCAGGTGGAATCAACTTCCCAAATCCGCACCTGCTGCATGATGAAGAAGTGTTTAATAACCCCAGGCTGCAGGTTAAAACCGAAACAAACAAATCGACCCGGGCGACCTGCCTTTGTTCAAATAATTAAATTGAAACTGTGAGGTGGAGTTGAGCGAGCGGGTGAGCAAAGTGGGCTGTGGGTGGGGGGGGGGTCGCGGCTGCAGCTCAGCGGCGGTAGTTGAGGCCATCTGTGACCAGCAGGTAGGGGAGTTCCAGTGTTTGCCTCTAGTCGCAGAAATTAAACACGAAAGCCCCAAAAATCGCTTGATTAATGAAGTCAGCGCGTTCAACAACTTTAAGGGCCAAAAACTTGCAGCTTTGTGGGGAGTTTTAAAGCTTATATGGGAAGGGAACTGAGAGGGGATCAGGGGCCTGTCTGACTGTCCTGCCTCCAGCATTGTTGGTGCCGCTGTCAGGTTCTCAAGCTTAGACAATCGAACAACTTACAAAAGCTGTTGCAAGACTTTAGAAATGAAATCCGCCCCCACACGGTGGATCCCACAGACCTTCGGTGGGTCGCATAAAGCAAGTTTTATAGCTCTGCAATTGCAAGCCAAGAAGCAGAATTTGTCAGATTTGTTAAAGCAAAAAAGAGAATAATAATAAAAAAAGCTAAAAGCAGCAAAGTCAGCAAAGCAGGTGCGCCCGCTGGCTTGAATTAATCTGCCTTGGCGGAGGGTGGGCGGCCGCAGCTTTGCTTTGGCCGAGATTGCAAAGAAAAGCTCTCTGGCCCGCTTGTGAAGCAGAAGAATTCTCTTGCCGCAGAGAGGGGGAGTCCGCGGAATCCAATTGATTAAAACAAAAACCTGCAACAAGACTTGAAGGCACCCCCCCAGTGCAGCAGCTCGAATCTCGAATATTCGGCCTTATCTCTAACAGCGAATCTTCAACTTGGAATAAGAGAGCGAGAGGGATCGGATCCCAAGGAAGCCGGCAGACCAGGTGGGAGGAGAGCCGAAGGGTCCCGGGCAACTTTTGCTTTTTTGGGGCAAATTTTTATACGGCAGACGGGAGGGGAGGCGGGCGGCAGTGAGGGCGCAATAAGATGATGATGGAGGGGGGCGCAGCGGTTTGACAGAGTCTTATCTGCCGCTGTAAATCAGCCGTCAATTCCGCTTTCAAAAGCTGCAGCCACCGCCCGGATTCTTTAGTCATTTTTCCGGCTTTTCTTCGCCCCAGAAACCGGCAGCTCGGAGCCGACGATGGGCCTCTCATGACGGATGGCACCTGCGGCCGGCCGGCGGTGCCGAGAAACTTTTGACGGATCTCCGGCGGCCTGCTTTAAAATCTGCTTTAAAACTTCTACTTCTTCCTCTTGTTTTTTAGTCTTCTGCTTCTGCGCTGGCTGGCGTGCAGGCAGCTTTGAATTTTCATTGCTGAGCAATTTTCCAAATCGTGTTTTTCTGCCTCTTTCGCGGCAATTCATTAAGCATTCATGAGCCCCGCGGCTCTGACGGTGTTGCAATATTTTCAGAGCCACCCCGCAGAGACTCAGGAAATTCCTTCAGTGAGGCCTTTTCAAATTGAGAGAATTCAGCAGACGGTGCGGGATGAGCGGCCGGTTTGAAACTCAGAGCTGCTCAGAACGGCTCAAGACTCATAAAGTCCTGTGAGCAGCCCCAGCTCACAATGCTTTAATATTATGAAACTCGTGTTTGCCAAAACTCAACGGGCCAAATTCTTATCAAGCCGGGCTGCGAGAACCTTCGGGGGGGCAGTGCGAGGGTTGGGAAATTTTGGGAAATCATTTTTCGCCGACGGGAAACAAATTCCTGCTGCTTTTTATTGTTTTTTCTCCCCCCCCCCAAGCCCTTCGCGTCCGCAAGTTGGCAAAGCCGGAGCAGGCAGGTGAGTCGGGGTGCTGGCGCCATTAATTTAAAGGGAAGAAAAAAAGAAAATTAAAGAATGGGGCTGTGGGGAATTTTCCATTAGCAGAAATTCCTGAGAAATTGTTGAAAAAATTCTGAAGTTTTACTTTAGAATTTGCTGCTTTTTTGAGACCTTGTTGAGAAGTTTTGCTGAAAAAGTTGCACGTAATTGCGGGTTGACTGCTTAGGGAGCGGACTGGGTGTTGAAGGAGACTTGCTGGCGTGAAACCTGCGGAAGGCTGTCGCCTGTCCGGTTGCCTGTTTACAGAAGGCTGTCCCCTGTCCGGTTGCCTGTTTACAGAAGGCTGTCCCCTGTCCGGTTGCCTGTTTACAGAAGGCTGTCCCCTGTCCGGTTGCCTGTTTACAGAAGGCTGTCCCCTGTCCGGTTGCCTGTTTACAGAAGGCTGTACCTTTCCGGTTGCCTGTTTACAGAAGGCTGTCCCTTTCCGGTTGCCTGTTTACAGAAGGCTGTCCCCTGTCCGGTTGCCTGTTTACAGAAGGCTGCCCCTGTGTCCGGTTGCCTGTTTACAGTTTACAGAAGGCTGTCCCCTGTCCGGTTGCCTGTTTACAGAAGGCTGTCCCTTTCCGATTGCCTGTTTACAGAAGGCTGTCCCTTTCCGATTGCCTGTTTACAGAAGGCTGTCCCCTGTCCGGTTGCCTGTTTACAGAAGGCTGTCCCCTGTCCAGTTGCCTGTTTACAGAAGGCTGTCGTCTGTGCGGTTGCCTGTTTACAGAAGGCTGTACACTCCTATTTGCAAAAGTGTTTACTGTTTACAGAAAGTGTTTCCCAGCTGCAAACAATGTGCTTGTCTTCAAAGTGTCAGCCAAAGCAGGTTTTAATTGAGAATTCCAGAGCTCGAGGCCAGCAACCGATGAGGTCCGGCCTCACCCGCACAGGTAAATAACATGGGGTGGTGACTATTAGTCAGCCCATTGTGGCCCCAATAAAAGCAGACTTAAATAGCAATATTGCCCGAGCAACTCAGGTGGGACATGCGGCTGCAGGCAACAGGCAGTCCTACAAAGAAGGCCCCTCAGACTGAGCACTCCCTCAGAGCAGTCCCTTTGTGTTTGTCAGACAGGCTGCGCTGTAAAACTGCTTACAGCTAACAAAACATTGAAAAAGAATTTGACAAGAAAGAGTTTGAGGGCCGCTTTTGGACCTCTTAAAAATTCTCATTGCTTAAAAACTAAAAGCAGGAAGGGGCTGGGGCTGCAGTTGAGAACTGGGGGTCTGTGGCTGGAAACTGCGCTTGAGTTTTTTTATAATATGAAAAACTCAAAGTCTGCCACATCGCCCAGACCTCCCCACTCTTAAAAATAAACTTTGCTCGCTTTCCATTTAATTGAAGCTGTGAGAATAA
Source organism: Macrostomum lignano (assembly GCA_002269645.1). Lineage (NCBI taxonomy): Eukaryota > Metazoa > Platyhelminthes > Macrostomidae > Macrostomum > Macrostomum lignano. The sequence goes on along the minus strand of NIVC01003429.1, from coordinate 55,848 downwards.
ATTTTTCACCCAGTACAATTTTGAGTCTCCAAGCCCCGTGTCGGCTAAAAACCCTAGGGGGGGGGGGGGTGGCAGAGCGCCGCCCCGCGGTTCTCATGGTGGGAGCCGCCCAGAAAGAGCTTCAAGCAAAGTTGTTCCTTGAAAAAAAATTGTTCAATTTTATAATTATGCACGGGAAAGCGGTCGAGTTGGGCCGAAACTTATTGCTGATATTGGAGGCACAGACCGCTGCAGCTGCCGATCGATGACCCCCCCTCCAAACTCCCGCTCTCTCGCATTTTGTTGACATTTGATTTTTCAGGCTTCAGCAAGTTTTTAAAAAAAACTCAAACAGAGAGAGACCGGGGGCAGGGGGTGGCGGGTCAGGAGCTCAGTTGTGGTCAGACGCCCGCCTGTGCAAAAATACTCTCATCTCTTTTTTAAAATAGTAATTTTCTTTTTTCTTCAAATCTCAGGAGGACGAGGCTGGGCGGCAGGCAGCGCAAAAAAATAGCGATGATGAGGGGTGAGTCAGACTGTTTAACACTCCATTTCAATTTCAATCTGCGCCCACAGCCAAATTGCTTCTCAACCCCACTCCGCCTGTCTGTCTGATAATTTGTGCTCAAGTTTCAGATGAGACCATTTTCAAGTGAAATTGCAGACTGCTGTCCGTATGGGTGCGGCTTTGCTTGCTCAGAATTTCCATCATTACTAACCGGTTAGCTTTATGATGATGCTCCAATTCAGAATGCCTTTCAAATAGCTAAAACTTTTGTTTCAGATTATTCCTGTAGATTCCAAGTGCTAGATCCACACTCCCAAGTCCCAGATCCCAGATCCACACTCCCAAGTCCCAAATCCCAGATTCACACTCCCAAGTCACAGATCTCAGATCCCAGATCCACACTGCCAAGTCCCAGATTCTCACTCCCAAGTCCCAGATCCACACTCCGAAGTCCCAGATCCCAGATCCCAAAATCCCAGATCCACACTCTCAAGTCCCAGATCCCAGATCCACACTCCTAAGTCCCGGATCCCAGATCCCAGATCCCGGATCCCAGATCCACACTTCAAAGTCGCAGATCCCAGATCCTCACACCTCCAAGTCCCAGATCCCAGATCCCAGATCCCGACACTTCCAAGTCCCAGATCCCAAAGTCCCAGATAAACAAATCCAAATCCTTTATACAGCTCAAATCCCAGATCCCAACTTCCAAATCCTTAAAAGCAGCTCCTGCAGTCTCTAGAAGAGAATTAGTGAAAAAAGAAGAAAATGAAAAGTCTAAAAGGCTGACAGGGAGCCCAGAGTGGAGCCCAGCGCCTCGGTTTCTCAAACTCTGCTTGAGCTTGAGTCCCAGTCTCCAGAATCGAACTAAAAAACTCCTCAACTTCAAAAAAGAAGCAGCAGCCGATTTTTGTCATCGAACTCAAATTCAATCAATAGCTTCAATTTGATAAATGAAATTTGGTTTAGCAATCAGCTCTGACTCAGGCCTTCCCTCTCCCCTGCAGCTCCAAAAAGCCCCCCTCTCTGGCCAGCCTCCGGACAAACCCCCAGTTTGGACAGAAAATTTCAAACTCACTGAGATAATCCCTCCTAAACTAAGTCTGGAGGCTGGCTGGGAGCCCCCCCCCCCCAAATAGCAGCTCCAGCTACTTTCTCCGTGCAGCCCTCGGCTCCAAGGGCGCGGTGGCCCCTCGCCCTGCCCTCCCCCTCTCCCGATGAGGGCTGCTGCACGGCTGGGGCTGGCGACCCTCCCACAGCTCCGTATTAAAACACGGCAGGGCTCGGGCGCTCTTCCCCCAACTCCCATGAAGTTTTAAAAAAAAAGTATAAGAGAATTTTTCGGCCGGAGAGAAAGAGTGGGAGTGAAAGGGACAAAAATTTGATTAAATTTTTTTTGCGAACACGGCTGTTTGCGCTGCATGCCCGGTACTGCCGGCACCTCGGCGAGCTCTTTTTTCACCAGCGCGACCCTCCCTGCCTGCCTGCCTGCCTCGCCATTATTGATTTTGCAAAAATTCCTCATATTCGGCATTTCGACCCGATCCAGCGGCGAGGGGCACCGGGGGGGGGGGGGTGGCGGTCGCATTAAAAGCGAGTCTTCGCGCCTCGAATTCGACTGGGCTGCTGGGTTGGCGGCATCCTTGAGAAGACTGGCGAGCATCTTAGATGGGGGCTTAATAGTGCGCTGAGAATTAATCATGATAATACACGCAGGGAAAACTTATAAAACTCTCCGGGTTTTTGTAATTCGAATCCGCGCCAAAATTTTCAACTTCGCTTCTCCTGCCTTGGATCTCGGCTTGAAATTCAAATTCGCGCGAAAATGTTTGGCTTCGATTTCTAGGAAAACTTGAACTGGAAATTTCATACGGTTAACTTATTGGATTAACTTATTGATTTTCACACAAAGACACTCTGCTTGCAGCTCAACACAAATATAGCAGACTGAAATGCAGTTGTCGCTGGCAGGTGCAAAAGCCTCGCAGGGTTAATTTGCACAAAAGCAAGTTAATCTGACAGACATTCAGCCAGGCTCAACTCATTAATAAATTAATAATAATTTCACAGAGCCCCCGCTTCCGGATTTCGTCAAAAATAGTATAGAAAAGCGCCAGGACACTTGAGAATGCCAATTCCGGGAATGCCCAGTCTAATTCTCTTTTTCTGCAGGTAACAGAAAACTGCAGCCACCCAGTCACTTCAGTCAGTCAGATTAACTTTTTTATTATAAAAGCAAAAAAGTTATCTGCGCTCATCAATACCCTACAGGGCAATAATCAGATGCCCATTTTCCATTTTTCCATTAATCACCAGCCGCTCTTGTTCAGGAGAGGCGGGGGGGCAGGGTTGGGATTTGAGATTGGCGAACTCCAGGTGGGTTTTTTAGGCTGACCTGCACCAGCCAAAGTGTCTGACGGATGGCGGAGACAATGGGGATTGGAAGAGCGCGGAGGGGATTATAGAAAAGGGGCACCCGCCGTTTCAAAAGAGGTGGTCGGCCGTTGCGGCCTGAGTGGCACCGCGCGGGAGCCGCCAGCTCGAGGACCGGCCGGAAACACAGCAAACTTCATTCTAATTTAATTTAGACCGGCCGCACCGCTCCCAAAATGCCTTTAATGGGATTAACCGGCCCGACACGGTGCCGTGGAGTTTTGTCCCTGCAACCCGCGTGCTGGAATGCTAGCGCCGGTGGGGGGTGTCCAGATTTTTTGAGACCAGTTGTGAAACCAAAGCCAGGACACCAGCCCCCTCTCACAGCTCCATCATGGCTCAGGGCAGCTGAGAACATGGAGTGCCATGCAGGTTCCGCAAGGGACAAATTACAAATTATGAAGCGGCAAACCGTAATAAACAGCAGAGCAAAAAATCACTAAAAGGCCGCAATTACTGAGTTCCTGCTGCAGAATTGACAAACTGTTTAAAACCCCGGGGAGAAGGCCAAAGAGAAATTTGCCTGGCATCATCGCTTGCTGCTGCAAGAATGAAAACCGCGAAAGAAGAGAGCGAGCTTCGTATTTTTGAATATTGCGCGCATCAAAAATGCCCCAGGCCCACCCCTGCCAGCAAGTCGACAAAGAGAGGTGATGAAAATAAATTCTAATTTTCCCCAAAAAATGCAAACTGATAAGCCGGCCACCCCGTGCGAATACAGTGTAAAAAATAGAAAAAATTCCGAGTTGTTTAAACTTACTATTTTGGTTCTTCGCAGTTTGCAGTCCCGGAGAGCAAATATTTGTGTTGAAATTGTTTAAGAGTCTTAAGACATGCCCGGCTCAAGCAGACACGCAGCGGCCAGACTTGCGCAGCCAAACAGGAAAAAATAATAAGTTTTCTGGGCCAAAACTCTGGCGAAAAAAAAGAAACTTTTTGGCTGGTGGGACTTTGAAGGCTTTTTGGCTTGCACTGGCAGGCAGCTCAGGGGCCTTCAAACTCAATTCACATGTAGGTCCCCCCAATGTGCTGCGGTGAAGAAAGAATTTAAAAAAAATTGTGGATCTCGAGGCCAGTGGAGGAGGGCAGAGGCGCACAACAGGGTCAGATTGAGTTTCAAGTGTCAGTCGTGGAAGTCCCTGCGTGCTGTGAGTGGCCCAAGCCGTATATTAAGAAGGGCGCGTGGGGCTTCATTTAAATTTTCATAGCCCCGGCTTCGGGCCCCACCAACGCGCATCCCCCCTTTCGCCTGTCTAATCGGTTTTGCAGGTTTAAATTTCTCGCTTTGAGTGAAATCAGAGCTTTATTCCTGCAAGAGCGTGGGGGAGGGGGTTTGATTTGAAGGGGGGTGGGGTGGGGGTGGGGCCGGGCTGAGCGCGTGAAACTTTCTCTCTGAGTCACACAAGCCGATCAAGGCCATGGGGGGCGTCTTCGCGCAGCTCAGGACCCTCCAGCTGATTTTGATTCAGGCCGCCAACCCCCTCCATTAAAGCAGCACCAGCCCCCCTAAATTTAATACACTTTCAGCCTGTTCTCTGGGGTCCGGGCAGCCAGTGAAACAGAATTGAAGTTTTAAACTTGCAGCTTGTTGTGTTGTTTGAATTTTGCGAGCAGGAAGGCAGGCAGGCAGGCCAGACCAATGGGGTTGGGGCCCCGGAGGACTTTCCACAGGCAGGCGCAAAACACACAACATGACAGGCCCTCACAGGGCAGTGTGGCATGCTGGGCGAGGGCGTTTTCGATTTCAAAAACTCTCCCAGCCTCCAGTTGTCCCCCCCCCCAGGCTTAGGGCGGGACCCCCAGCTGATAACCTCGGGCGTGTCGCGGGCTCCTCGGCCAGTCTGGTTTCGGGATCGCGGGCTAATTGTAAACTTGGGTTGCGCCTTTTAAAAAAAAGAATCCATTCGGCTGAGCGCCCGGTGCACGCTTCAGGGGGAAAAGAAGTTGTCTGTCTGCTTTGGCGCTTAACAGACAGGAGGGCGGTAGATAAGCGGGCAATTGGAAGGCCGGCAGTATTTCCCCATCCCAGCTTGGGGGTTGCTCGCCCGCTGTCCTGCAGTCTCCCTCTTCGCTCTCTCGTTTGAGAGCTGGCGGGTGCGTATTCGAATTCGAACGATGCTTATCGAATTTCTGAGTGAAACCTAAATAAGGTAAGGCGAATTATTGCAGTTGGAATCTGTAAGGCCGGAAACCTCAACTCCCAAAATATGCAAATGGCCTGTCGCAACTTCGGCCCGCTGCTCAAGCGAAGTTCGTCTATTAAATTGAAAGTCAGTTCGCCAACCGCAAGATCAGTTTACACGCCGAAAACAGAAGCAAAAATTTGCCTTTTTTATGCCACTTTTCCTCCCTAAAGAGCTGCGCGGTCTCTCTTCTGATTGCGAATTGCAAGTGCCGTTGAAATAAATTATAACTTTGTATTTGCCGAGGGTGCCAGATTTCGATTTGGTGTTCAATCATGCATGCGTACGAGCACCTCGGGTCTGCGCCAGTTTCTTCCCCTGGATATTGTGCGATGCAGGGAGTTAGAAATAGGGGATTCATTCTTCCCTTTCCTCCGGGATCCGAGTGGGAATCCAAATAAAAAAAAAAATAAAAATAAAAAAAAATATGTTTTTTTAGCTGCAATATAACACCACTCTGGGGTTTCTAAACTAATTCTCAACCAGCTCGACAGTTTATGGAATTCATGTTTTTGCCAAATTGGGGTTCAACTCGCATTCCTTTAATTTCCTGCCGGCTTTGTCTCCCCTGTGGTGGCGCCTTTTGCCTGACCAGCGAAGTCCCCTGCATTCAGAGGCTGCTTCTGCGGCTTTATTAAAATCTGAGACAAGAACAAGCAGAAGCATCAGCTGGCTAAAAGCAACAACATTGAGCAACTTTCACCGAGAGGGGGGAGGTGAGCGACATTTCCGTCGAAGCCCCGCAAGCCGCAAGCTGCCGTGTCGGTTTACCCAATTAAACCAGTCCTGCTCAGCCTATCCTTTACTTTATTGAGTCTTTCGGCCCGCCTCACGAGAGTTGAGACGAAACTAACGAAAAACTTATTCAGCTTATTTTGCCTCTTATTTCGACTCACTCATCCCCTCATCCCCTCTCCCTTCCCGGCCTAAATTAATGAGGGGATTAAAACAAAAACACGCGTCATTGTTAGTCTCGGTGACAATTTATTCACTTGAATTGTTTGAAAGCCGAGCTCGCCGCATGCCTCGGCACACGGGGGGGGGGAGGCTGCGTGCCTTAATTATAATCCCCGGGCCTTAGCCGCATAAATGGTTGCAAAAGGAGGCCTCACGCCTTCATTCGAGTGAAAAAAACTGGCAAAATATTTTTTTGTCAAAGGGACACGCTTCAAGGCACAAACTCGGGGAAAGAGCGGATCATGCAGGGCTGAGGGCTGCTCATGATAAGCATTAGGATGAAGCTAATTCTCCCGCTTTCACGCCGAGTTGAAGTGAATCTGTATCCGAGCGAGCGCCACCCCTCGGACCCGCAGCCCAAGTTGCTTGGCAGTTTGCCTGTTTCGAGTTTAATTCCCCATCCCCTGCAAGTCGAGCCTGCAATTATCCTCTCTGAGGGGATTCCGTCCCTCCCCAAACCGGAGCAGTGCCTCTCTTCCAAAACTTCCCAGCAATTGTTAAATTCTCGGGCGCTTTACTCGACTTGTGAATAAACTCCTGCGAGGGTCGGGTCGAGACGCTTCCTGCTAAACTTGGATTCCCACTCGGATCCCGGAGGAAAGGGAAGAATGAATCCCCTATCCCCAACTCCCTGCATCGCACAATATCCAGGGGAAGAAACTGGCGCAGACCCGAGGTGCTCGTACGTACAGAAGTTGCGCAGCTCCCTAATCACAGGCCTCGCACCCCGAAGCCCGAGGTGCACCGGGGGGAGTTCATTAAATTCAAAATTCCGCCTTTTCTCCCAGGCAGCTCGGTGGCCTCCCCAGCTCTCCACTTCCTTCCCGAGAGGGGCGCGCATGCTGCTTCGGCCCGAGCCTCCAGAGCTGCCCTCCACGGCCCCGTGGTCAAGATTTATGAAAGGCTTGGACTGCATTTTAACAAATTGAATTATCTGACGAAAGCCAAACCACTCAGCCACCAGCCTGTGCTGCACTTTCCTTCTCTCCGCTTCCTGTGAGATTTCAGCCATTTTTTAAGTCCCTCCCCCCCCCTTGGTCGCCTCCCCCTGCTCAGCCTGCGCTGGCCCTGCGCCACTGGCTCAGCCGGGGTGCTCACCACAGTTTTCGACTCTAATATTGCCAAAATGGCGAATTTTATATTAAGAAAAAAACTGAACGAGGCAGCAAGGGAAGAGGTGGGGAATATTAATAACACTGGGCTGAGTAGGTGTAAAAAAACTAAGGAAAATAGCTGGGCTCCCCGCAGCTGGAGGAGAATGAGGTGATTTATTTGAGCTCGCACGCAGTCCGGATTGTTCCACTCATTTTCCCAGCTCAAAATTTGGTCTGTGCTCAGTCAGAAGTTGGACAGCCTTGAAATGAATTTTCATAACTCCCTTGCTAAACCCCCCCTCTGCTCCCCAACTCAGGCCTTCCTGGGGATAAATTTTAAAACACCAAGCCACGCCAAACAGAGAAGCCCCCAATGTCCCTGAAGGCTAAAATTCAGATTTCATTTCTCATTTCTCGCTCCTCCCCTCTTCCACTTGAGCCCCTCTCTCGCTCAGTTATGAGTAGGTCGGCTTCTGTTTTTTTTTAGATTTTTTAATAACTTTCTTCATAACAAAAAGTTCAAGCCGCAAGTCTTAAATTTGTTGCAGAAATCCTTGAAAATGGAATTCTCAACTTGCCGGTTGCCTCCCAAGCAGATCCGTGTCCGGGCCAGCCATTCATTCAGCGCATATTTGCAGACCCGCTGCCGGTGTCGCCCCAACAGCACGTCCCCCCCCCCTGCTCAGCCTGATAAGCATCGCTCGAAGCATTCTGACTAAATAGGACTCGAGCCACTTCGGGGGGGGGTGTCCTACGGGAGCTGTGGAGGGCGGGGAAGCCTCCCCCTGCAGATCCCCGAGCTCCCAGAAACGATGGGGAAGACACGAAGCCATGTGTGAAGAAGCAGAACAGGGCCGACCCTGATGGGTGAGAACTAAGGGAGAATAAGAAAGCCAAGGGGAAGAAAAAAGGAGCAGGTAGGGGGAGGGCCGAAGATATGGGAAGATTTTAAATTTTCCAAAAAATTCACAACCAGGTGCGACAGCCCAGCAGAGGGGGGACGGCGAGAGAGCGGCAGGGATCCGAGGGGACAGGAGGGCGCTGACAGTTGGAATAATTAAATTTTCCCCCTTCTCAACTCCGCCTGCCATGCCGCGCACCTCATCGCGTCAGCCGGGAGTCTGCTGCGATTTTCTCCCCTCTCACCTGCCCGGTGCTGCCCCCCTCTCATTCGAGCAACTTGCTGACTGTGCTGAGGAGGCGGATCGAACGCACAACACGGCAGCAGCTTCTGAGGCAGGGAAGTGGGGGATTATCACAGAAACCGGCCGGGGGGAGAAGGGAGACACGGCGGCACCCCCTTCAAAACGCTGTCGCTTCTACCCACCCGGCCGGGAGCACAACTTCATCAATCACGCCCGAGGCGCTGGCCCTCCGGTTGTTTTGCCTCTTGTGCTCGCCAGCTCCAGTGCTGCCCCCTCCCAAACTTCTTCTTCCCAGGTCTTCAAGTTTCTCAACTATCAGTCTGTCTTTCTTTTTGCTACCTTCCCGTCTCGCTCTCAGAGTTCGAAGCGGGGACTCAAGGCAATGCAAACTCACCATTGAAGTTGAACAGGCCCAGGGGTGCTCCGGCCATGGAGGCTGCCGGATGGTGCTGGTGCTGGCCCGCCATGAACATCCCGGTGGCGCCCAGGGCCATGGCGTGCTGCTGCTGCTGCTGCAGGTGATGGTGGGTGTACACGTCTGCAGCGGCTGACGCAGCAGCACCCGCAGTTGTCGCCCCGCCGCCGCTGCCGCCTCCGTGGTGCACAGCGGACTCCATGCGGAGAGGGACAGGAAGGCGGGCTGTGTGGAGATCTGCTTGGAGCGCTTTGCTGGTCCGAAGACTGCGGATGCCGAGTCGCTGGGCTGGGCTGGTAGACAAGGCGCTCTGCTCCCCCTTGGGGTCTCTCCGGTCCAGAGGGGGGCAGATATGATTATTATTATTATGAAGACTGAGGGCTGTACACTGGAGGTTGGAGGCTGCTTGGGCACAGCTGTGAGCCAGACGGGTCGCCATTGGCTGGGCGAGGCAGAGGTGGGGCAGGCAGAGTTGGGGCAGTGGAGGAGAGACGGACAAGAGGGGCTCTTGTTGCGACAACAAGCCGGCAAATTGTGTTTTAGTTTGCGGTGTGGGGGAGGGTGGCCCAGCGCCCCATCGGTTCCCACTTTCCCACAGACCCCGATGTCACAATGGGTTCCCAAGTCTGGCATCGGCTTTCACAGCCTGATCGCACGCGAGCACAGCGGCGGCGGCGGCTCTCTTCCACACCTGCCGGGGGCGATGACCGCGCCAGGTGCCGCAACGAAACGGTTGGCCACGCACGGGGGGGGATAATTACACTCCTGCGATTTGACCGCCCAGTGATTTTTACCCCTCAGCCGCTGGCGGTAAATTAAGGGTCTTGTAATAAAACTTCGGCCAAAGGGGAAATGGGCCGTTCCTGTCTATCTTTTTTGTGGGAAAGCCTGCGCTGGGACCAGGGAGGGCCAATAGGGGAAGAAAGCGAGACTGGGCCTTTCAGAGGCCGATATTGCCGCGCACCTATTTGAATTTATTGGCCTTCAGCTCATTTATACAAGCTGTGGCACCTTGATAAAGGCCCTGGAAATTAACTGCCTGCTTTGCTCGAATAAGGAGCAGCCCCTTCTCTGACTCTCCCCATCTCCGCTGACTCTCTCCCCATCTCCGCTGACTCTCCCCTCATCTCCCCTGACTCTCTCCTCATCTCCCCTGACTCTCTCCTCATCTCCCCTGACTCTCTCCTCATCTCCCCTGACTCTCTCCTCATCTCCTCTGACTCTCTCCTCATCTCCTCTGACTCTCTCCTCATCTCCCCTGACTCTCTCCTCATCTCCTCTGACTCTCTCCTCATCTCCCCTGACTCTCTCCTCATCTCCCCTGACTCTCTCCTCATCTCCCCTGACTCTCTCCTCATCTCCTCTGACTCTCTCCTCATCTCCCCTGACTCTCTCCTCATCTCCTCTGACTCTCCCCTCATCTCCGCTGACTCTCTCCTCATCTCCCCTGACTCTCTCCTCATCTCCCCTGACTCTCTCTCCTCATCTCCTCTGACTCTCTCCTCATCTCCCCTGACTCTCTCCTCATCTCCCCTGACTCTCTCTCCTCATCTCCTCTGACTCTCTCCTCATCTCCCCTGACTCTCTCCTCATCTCCCCTGAATCTCTCTTCATATCTCCTCTGACTCTCTCCTCATCTCCCCTGACTCTCTCCTCATCTCCCCTGACTCTCTCCTCATCTCCCCTGACTCTCCCCTCATCTCCCCTGACTCTCTCTCCTCATCTCCTCTGACTCTCTCCTCATCTCCCCTGACTCTCTCCTCATCTCCCCTGACTCTCTCTCCTCATCTCCTCTGACTCTCTCCTCATCTCCCCTGACTCTCTCCTCATCTCCCCTGACTCTCTCTCCTCATCTCCTCTGACTCTCTCCTCATCTCCCCTGACTCTCTCTCCTCATCTCCTCTGACTCTCTCCTCATCTCCCCTGACTCTCTCCTCATCTCCCCTGACTCTCTCCTCATCTCCCCTGACTCTCTCTCCTCATCTCCTCTGACTCTCTCCTCATCTCCCCTGACTCTCTCCTCATCTCCCCTGACTCTCCCCTCATCTCCCCTGACTCTCTCCTCATCTCCCCTGACTCTCTCTCCTCATCTCCCCTGACTCTCTCTTCTCATCTCCTCTGACTCTCTCCTCATCTCCTCTGACTCTCTCCTCATCTCCTCTGACTCTCTCTCCTCATCTCCCCTGACTCTCTCTTCTCATCTCCACTGACTCTCTCTTCTCATCTCCCCTGACTCTCTCCTCATCTCCCCTGATTCTCTCTCCTCATCTCTCCTGACTCTCTCTCCTCATCTCCCCTGACTCTCTCTCCTCATCTCCCCTGACTCTCTCTCCTCATCTCCCCTGATTATCTCTCCTCATCTCCCCTGATTATCTCTCCTCATCTCCCCTGATTATCTCTCCTCATCTCCCCTGATTATCTCTCCTCATCTCCCCTGATTATCTCTCCTCATCTCTCTGCCTCCCTGCCTGCCTCCCTGCCTCCCTGCCATATCCACTGACTCTCTCTTCTCATCTCCCCTGACTCTCTCTTCTTCTTCACAGACTCTCTTACCTCCCCTCTCTGACTCTCTCCTCGTATCTCCGACTCTCCACTCCTGTCTCTACCTGTCCCTCCCTGTTCCTCCCAGCCGGAGCCGCCCAGATCCCGGACCCCCAGGTCAGGCCCAGTCAGCATTAATTTGCCTGCCCCCAGTCAGTCAATCAATCAATAAATTTCAAAAGCGACAAAAGCAGCGGAGCAAAGAATCGCATGGATGAGGCACCAATGAGGCTGCGAGTTCGAACAAGGAAGGGGGGGGGGTGAGGTGCGGTCTTCGAAGTTCATTAAAATATTCCATATTCTTAGCTGTGCCGAACTCGGACCAGATGGCCCCCGTGTTCGATCGCGGTTTCGGGAGGAGCCGGGGGGTCCCGGGGAGCAAAAAGATTGAAGTGGAGTTTTTTGCCAGAAGGAACTTTGCTCCGCAGCTGCGCTAAAAATGGATTTCTGGCACCTCCCGAGATTTCTATAGGAAAGTGGCAACATTGGATTCGCAGGTTCGGCTGACCGCGGGGGCATTAATGGCCGGCCGAGTTTTTAAAACAACAATCCAGGTCGAGAGACGGCCGTGGAGAAATGAAAATTTATGGCCCCACGTGCCCGCCCGGCTGTTTGTTTATGCAGGGCCCGCCAATATCTCTTTTATTGAAGCAGTCAAGAGTCAAGAAGCAGAAGAAGTGACACAGGGGGCGGATGGCCTCTCAATAATGCGACTCTCTGACAATAATTGAACAGCGAGAGGCGCAGCCAATCTATCAAAAACTGTCCGCCGAGCCACTTATTAAACAAAAAATCTGCGGTGGTTCTTCAAGAATTTGAAAGGCGCTGCTGCGCCTTCTTCAAGTGGCGCCTCCGGGAAGGGGCGCTTCATCGTCCAGCCTCCCCCTCCCCCCAGCTTAATTGCACATAGCAGACTCCGGCAAAAAACTCAGGAATCCCACCGAAGCCCATCTGGCCGTCAGAGTGGCGCGATGAAGCTCCAGCGGCGAGACTGGTCCCTGTTTTCGAGTGTCCGATGGGACTGGCGATGCCCGTGTCGCTTGTCAGCGCGTCAGAAGTCGAGTGGCGATTGTGGAAATTGGCCTCTATAGCGGGGGGTCGGGCACAACCGCTCCTGCTCTGGGCCATATGAAGGGCCATTCCGTGATAGCAAAGTCATCTGGGCCGCTTCATAGTGCAGCAGTGAAGATTTACTTTTGATAGAGGAGGTCGCTATTGTCTCCTTAGCTAGGACTGGCACTCTCCTTAGCTAGGACAGGCACTCTCCTTAGCTAGGACTGGCACTCTCCTTAGCTAGGACAGGCACTCTCCTTAGCTAGGACTGGCACTCTCCTTAGCTAGGACTGGCACTCTCCTTAGCTAGGACTGGCACTCTCCTTAGCTAGGACTGGCACTCTCCTTAGCTAGGACTGGCACTCTCCTTAGCTAGGACTGGCACTCTCCTTAGCTAGGACAGGCACTCTCCTTAGCTAGGACTGGCACTCTCCTTAGCTAGGACTGGCACTCTCCTTAGCTAGGACTGGCACTCTCCTTAGCTAGGACAGGCACTCTCCTTAGCTAGGACTGGCACTCTCCTTAGCTAGGACTGGCACTCTCCTTAGCTAGGACTGGCACTCTCCTTAGCTAGGACTGGCACTCTCCTTAGCTAGGACTGGCACTCTCCTTAGCTAGGACAGGCACTCTCCTTAGCTAGGACTGGCACTCTCCTTATCTAGGATTGGCACTCTCCTTATTTAAGACTGGCACTCTCCTTATCTAGGACTGGCACTCTCCTTATTTAAGACTGGCACTCTCCTTATCTAGGACTGGCACTCTCCTTATTTAAGACTGGCACTCTCCTTATCTAGGACTGGCACTCTCCTTATTTAAGACTGGCACTCTCCTTATCTAGGACTGGCACTCTGCTTAGCTAATACAGGCACTCTCTATATCTGAAACTGTCACTCTCTTCAACGAGACTGTCACTCTCCTCATCGTGAACTGTCACTCTACTATAAGGTAAGCTACGTGAACGCCGCACCTGACCAGCAGCTCTCCGACCCTCGCCATCACTAAAATCAATAAAAAGATTTCAGAGCCGAAGCACTGGGAATCGGGGGAGGGGATTTTGTCCCCAGCAGGGCCGGCCGGCTCGCCTGGCTGATTTCCCAGACCCCGCCGGGCCGCCGCAGAAGCCGCAATTGAAACGGTAAATCAAATTTCACAGTCGGATCGAAATTGGACCAGAAACAAAAATATATAATAACCTCTGAAGAAATTTTTGATGCCCACTGTAGGGGAAAATTTGCTTTCAGGCCCCGGCACTGAAATACGGGGGAATCAAAATTGCACACCATCTCCCCTCCTGCAGATTTTTATATCCGGGATCCGCCCAAGGCCTCCTCAAAGGGGCTTCCTCCGGTCAGCCCGGAATTTCCTTGTCAACAAAGATCAGTCAAGGATGAAGCGGCGAGGAAGCTGCTTGAGCTCCGGGTCTTCATCGATCCTAAAAATGATTGCATTTTTTATTATTGGGAATTTCGGATTTTTTAGGGAGGGGGGCGGCGGCCATGCCTCGCTGGTTTTGTCATAGCGTCTCTGCTGGGCAGCTCGACTCGGGCTTAGCCGGTGGGTCACGTGACCCCTCACCTGCAAGCTCGAGGATGAAGTCCGGATGCTCAGGTTCCAACCTGAAGGGCGGATGGTTCCAACTTGAAGGGCGGATGGTTCCAACCTGAAGGGCGGATGGTTCCAAGCTAAAGGGCGGATGATTCCAACCTGAAGGGCGGATGGTTCCAACCTGAAGAGCGGATGGTTCCAGTCTGAAGGGCGGATGGTTCCAATTTGAAGGGCGGATGGCTCCAACACTGAAGGGCGGATGGCTCCAACACTGAAGGGCGAATGGCTCCAACACTGAAGGGCGGATGGCTCTAGTCTGTCGGGCGGATGGTGCCAACCTGAAGGGCGGATGGCTCCAACCCTGAAGGGCGGATGGCTACAACACTGAAGGGCGAATGGCTCCAACCCTGAAGGGCGGATGGCTCCAACACTGAAGGGCGGATGGCTCCAACACTGAAGGGCGGATGGCTCCAACACTGAAGGGCGGATGGCTCTAGTCTGTCGGGCGGATGGTGCCAACCTGAAGGGCGGATGGCTCCAACCCTGAAGGGCGGATGGCTCCAACCTGAAGGGCGGATGGCTCCAACCCTGAAGGGCGGATGGCTCCAACACTGAAGGGCGGATGGCTCCAACCCTGAAGGGCGGATGGCGCCAACCGGAGCCAGCACCTCCAAGACCCCAGCCAAAGGCAAAGCAGTGAAATGAAACTGGGATATTTATGCCAGGAACAAGCCCCAGGCTCGAGTCAGCGCCGCTCAGCCCCGCTGTTTTCCTGATTTTACGATCGACTCGACAATGAAGGGCGGCTTCCTGCACTCAGGTTGATAAATTGGCCGCCCCAGAGACCGGCCCAGCTTCCACTCGGCTGAGGAGCTCGGGGAGGTGAATTTAAAAGAAAAATAATGAAGGCCCAGGGAAAAGGGGGAGGCAGAGTGCCTGAGAAAATGGCCATCGGACAAAAAATTTGATTTACGAACCGGAAGTTTTGATTTCCGCCAAGGTGGGGGCAGAGAGAGGGAGATGGAGCAGTGAGGCTGGGGGAGGGCCTTAATGTGTGCAGCGCCATCATCTCCCATTTAGACTCGGTCATGTTTTTCCCTTCAATTTCTGCATTTCCAGCCCCGGCTTCAATCTGCTCTATTTTTCTTGGCTGCATTAATTTGCCCCCCCCCAAGATTTCTGCCGGCGAAAATGGAGGATGGAGAAGGAAGGGGAGGCTGACTTCCCAGAATTATTGCATCAGTTAAAGACTGACAGGCCGCGCTGTCTCTGATTATTTTTTTTTGCATCCGCAAGTCCCTTAAGCCCCAACTCCTCATTTCGCTTTCAATTCCTTGGGCTGCAGCTTCTCTGTTGAAACTGGGAGAAGCAGTGTGGGATCCGGAATGCATGGATTAGCAATCCAAGATGCACAGATTAGCAATCCAAGATGCACAGATTAGCAATCCAAGACACACAGATTAGCAATCCAAGATACACAGATTAGCAATCCAAGACACACAGATTAGCAATCCAAGACACACAGATTAGCAATCCAAGACACACAGATTAGCAATCCAAAACGCACAGATTAGCAATCCAAGACACACAGATTAGCAATTCAAGACACACAGATTAGCAATCCGAGATGCACAGGTTAGCAATCCAAGATGCACAGATTAGCAATCCAAGATGCACAGATTAGCAATCCAAGACACACAGATTAACAATCCATGACACACAGATTAGCAATCCATGACACACAGATTAGCAATCCAAGACACACAGATTAGCAATCCAAGACACACAGATTAGCAATCCAAGACACACAGATTAGCAATCCAAGACACACAGATTAGCAATCCATGACACACAGATTAGCAATCGAAGACACACAGATTAGAAAACAATGACACAGATTAGCAATCCAAGACACAAATTAGCAATCCATGACACACAGATTAGCAATCCAAGACACACAGATTAGCAATCCAAGACACACAGATTAGCAATCCAAGACACAGATTAGCAATCCATGACACACAGATTAGCAATCCAAGACACACAGATTAGCAATCCGAGACACAGATTAGCAATCCAAGACACAGATTAGCAATCCAAGACACAAATTAGCAATCCAAGACACACAGATTAGCAATCCAAGACACACAGATTAGCAATCCAAGACACACAGATTAGCAATCCAAGACACACAGATTAGCAATCCAAGACACACAGATTAGCAATCCAAGACACACAGATTAGCAATCCAAGACACACAGATTAGCAATCCAAGACACAGATTAGCAATCCATGACACACAGATTAGCAATCCAAGACACACAGATTAGCAATCCGAGACACAGATTAGCAATCCAAGACACACAGATTAGCAATCCAAGACACAAATTAGCAATCCAAGACACACAGATTAGCAATCCAAGACACACAGATTAGCAATCCAAGACACACAGATTAGCAATCCAAGACACACAGATTAGCAATCCAAGACACACAGATTAGCAATCCAAGACACACAGATTAGCAATCCAAGACACACAGATTAGCAATCCAAGACACACAGATTAGCAATCCAAGACACACAGATTAGCAATCCAAGACACACAGATTAGCAATCCAAGACACAAAGATTAGCAATCCAAGACACACAGATTAGCAATCCAAGACACACAGATTAGCAATCCAAGACACACAGATTAGCAATCCAAGACACACAGATTAGCAATCCAAGACACACAGATTAGCAATCCAAGACACACAGATTAGCAATCCAAGACACAGATTAGCAATCCATGACACACAGATTAGCAATCCAAGACACACAGATTAGCAATCGAAGACACACAGATTAGCAATCGAAGACACACAGATTAGCAATCCAAGACACACAGATTAGCAATCGAAGACACACAGATTAGCAATCCAAGACACACAGATTAGCAATCCAAGACACACAGATTAGCAATCCAAGACACACAGATTAGCAATCCATGACACACAGATTAGCAATCCAAGACACACAGATTAGCAATCCAAGACATACAGATTAGCAATCCATGACACACAGATTAGCAATCCAAGACACACAGATTAGCAATCCAAGACACAGATTAGCAATCCAAGACACACAGATTAGCAATCCAAGACACACAGATTAGCAATCCAAGACACAGATTAGCAATCCAAGACACAGATTAGCAATCCAAGACACACAGATTAGCAATCCATAAAATCACAAATCTGATTCAGCCCTCAAAACTCGGTGCTCTACCTGACCCAAATTCTCAGACGGAGGTGGATGGTCCAGTTTGCACAGAAGTGGCTCCTTAATTTGAGTTCGAACTGAGAACCGGTCCATCCTTCTCAAGCGAATGATTTTTTGACATTGAGCCGCATTTCTTTGCCGGGAAACATATTCGAAGATCGGCCTTGCTGCTGATTGCTTTCGGCTGAGCTGGCGGCCAAGTGGCCCGGGGTGATGGCGGGCCCAACTCGGGCCGGCACCTGGACGGGAACTTCATTCACACCTGACCTGAGCCCTGGCGGCGCAGGGGGTTGGGGCGTCATCGCCTCAGCTTCAAGGGTCATTCTGTGCCATCGGATTGGGAATTTGAATCAGCAGCTGCCGCACTTGACTTTGCCAGCCGGAGCTCAACGTCCACCGCGCGTCTTCTCTGCTCTGGGGACTCAAACTGAGCTTTGATAATAAAATGATTATCAACTGATGATTCTCATTAGGAATGAAAGAAAAAATTAGCATACTTTTCAAGTTGAAACACCTGATGGTTGGTATTCCGGACAATAGAGGGTAATAGACGGTTCCAGACGCACGAGGGTAAGACACGGGAGGAGGGTAAGACACGGGAGGGTAAGACACGGGAGGAAGGTAATACACGTGAGGGTAAGACACGCGAGGGTAAGACACGGGAAGGTAAAATACGGGAGGGTAAGACAAGGGAGGGTAAGACATGGGAGGGTAAAACAAGGGAGGGTAAGACACGGGAGGGTAAGACACGGGAAGGTAAGAAAAGGGAGGGTAAGACACGACAGGAGGGTAAGACACGGGAGGAGGGTAAGACACAGGAGGGTAAGAAACGGGAAGGTAAGAAAAGGGAGGGTAAGACACGACAGGAGGGTAAGACACGGGAGGAGGGTAAGACACGGGAGGGTAAGACGCGGAAGGGTAAAACATGGGAGGATATACACAGGAGGGTAAGACTCGGGAAGGTAAAATACGGGAGGGTAAGACACATGAGGGTAAGACACGGGAGATTAAGACACGGGAGGGTAAGACACGGGAGTTTAAGACACGGGAGGGTAACACGGGAGGGTAAGACACGGGAGGGTAACATGGGAGGGTAAGACACGGGAGGGTAAGACACGGGAGTTTATGACACAGGAGGGTAAGACACGGGAGGCGGGTGAGACCTGGAATGTCAGGCACAGGGAGAGCACGGAGCACAGAGAGGCCCAGCAGCTCGCAGCAAAACTCGGTGATGAGGCTGACCAAACTCCCTCGCAGCGGAAAATCGATCTTTTTTAAAGCCGCAACCCCCTTTTAAGAAATTAAATTTTAGCGGGCCCCGTGTGTCCCGGCCGAATAAAGGGGAAAATTGTCCGGAGTGGGGAGATTTGCATAATCTGCTCCCCACCACCGGCCTCAACTTCCCTCTTTATCTCCCGGCCGCTCCGACACTTCAAATTGAATCGCCTTTTTCGACTTGCGAAGGCCCGAAATTTTGCAACTGAAAGAGATGGAGGGGAGAATTCTCCCCCAACTCTTCCCCTCTCTCAGGAAGATTAAATTTTCTCACAAAATCATAGTCATCATTTTGCTTCTCGCTCGGGCTGCGGATTCAGAAATCGTGAAAAATCTTTCATTTTTTTAGATTTTTTCGATGCAAAGAGATGGAAGGCCCGACGAGGGTCTTAATCCACCCGATATTTCTCACGGTCCAGCGGCTCCGATGAGGCTGCAATGAGCTGATGAGGGCGCCTCATCAGGTTCAGTGCTGCGAATTCCAGCATGCAGAATAAAATAGTGAGGCTTCACACAGCTAGCTGTCTGTCACACCCGCTTTGGGGTCTGTCACACCCGCTTTGGGGTCTGTCACACCCGCTTTGGGGTCTGTCACACCCGCTTTGGGGTCTGTCACACCCGCTTTGGGGTTTGTCACACCTGCTTTGCTGTCTGTCACACCCGCTTTGGGGTTTGTCACACCTGCTTTGCTGTCTGTCACACCTGCTTTGCTGTCTGTCACACCTGCTTTGGGCTCTGTCACACCTGTTTTGATGTCTGTCACACCCACATAGCTGTCCCTCGAACCCGGCTTGCTGTATGTCACTCCGAATGCCTGCCACTCCGAATGCCTGCCACTCCGAATGCCTGCCACTCCGAATGCCTGCCACTCCGAATGCCTGCCACTCCGAATGCCTGCCACTCCGAATGCCTGTCACTCCGAATGCTTGTCACTCCGAATGCCTGCCACTCCGAATGCCTGCCACTCCGAATGCCTGTCACTCCGAATGCCTGCCACTCCGAATGCCTGTCACTCCGAATGCCTGCCACTCCGAATGCCTGTCACTCCGAATGCCTGTCACTCCGAATGCCTGTCACTCCGAATGCCTGCCACTCCGAATGCCTGCCACTCCGAATGCCTGTCACTCCGAATGCCTGTCACTCCGAATGCCTGTCACTCTAGCTAACTGTCAGACAGTCCCTCCCCCCACCGCATGCGCAGTCTCCATTTGTCTTGTCTCCAACCGCACCCCCGTATTGAAACCGGGTCAATTTCAAGGCTGGCTGCTCATTCCATTATAGAGCCGGGGGCTCGCGCTGCTACAGCACTATGCTTATGCATAAATAATATCTTTAAAATTCTTGCCCTCTCGGAGACTCCCACGACCCCCCCCCCGATTATCCGCGCTGAAATTTTGGCGCACGCACGGGGCAGGGGATTAATAAATATATATGTGAAATTCAGACGGCCCAGCCAAATGTAGTTTTATCGACCCGTTTTTGGTCGAATGAGGTGAAATTATCCCGGAGTCTGCGGGGCCGATGGAGCGCGCGAGAGGCTGAGTGGGAGATCTGGGGCTGGGGGAGAACTGGGGGAGAATCTCCCCGGCATTGGCAAGTTTGGCCTCTCTAATCCTCTTTTGCCCGCCTGCTTGTCAGATTAAAATCTGCCTCCTCAAGCAAATCCCGAGCGAGCCGGCTTTAATCAGCTGTTCGGGCGGCGCGGCTTCGAAGTTTCATTGATTTTCTGCGAAACTGAGACGGAAAATTGTTTCTTGAAAGAATTTTTTTAGCCAGCCGTTGGGGACTGAAAAATTATTATCTTGTTCGGACTCCGACTGGCTCTGCTCTGTCTGCCGTCTTCTGGAAGCTGACGAAGCTCCATGGTCCCGGCAGCTCTGCCAGGGTGCACATGGGACTCCGCTTTGTTATCGGTCGCGCTCGAACCGATGCTCCTCGGACTCGAACCCGGGACCTTTGTAGGGCCAATCTTGAAGCTCCAGTTTAGAGAGCCGTCAGGCCCGTCCCCCTGACCCCTGAGCTGTCAGGCCCATCCCCCTGACTCCTGAGCTGTCAGGCCCATCCCCTGACCCCTAAGCTGTCAGGCCCATCCCCCTGACCCCTGAGCTTTCAGGCCCATCCCCCTGACCCCTGAGCTGTCAGGCCCATCCCCCTGACCCCTGAGCTGTCAGGCCCATCCCCCTGACCCCTGAGCTGTCAGGCCCATCCCCCTGACCCCTAAGCTGTCAGGCCCATCCCCCTGACCCCTGAGCTTTCAGGCCCATCCCCCTGACCCCTAAGCTGTCAGGCCCATCCCCCTGACCCCTGAGCTGTCAGGCCCATCCCCCTGACCCCTGAGCTGTCAGGCCCATCCCCCTGACCCCTGAGCTTTCAGGCCTATCCCCCTGACCCCTGAGCTGTCAGGCCCATCCCCCTGACCCCTGAGCTGTCAGGCCCATCCCCCTGACCCCTGAGCTGTCAGGCCCATCCCCCTGACCCCTGAGCTGTCAGGCCCATCCCCCTGACCCCTGAGCTGTCAGGCTCATCCCCCTGACCCCTGAGCCCGCACGAGCCTGAACCGCACGGCAGGACCCCCCCTAGTAAGGTGGCCAACCCCGGGGTCGAACCTAGGCTCGCTGAGGCCGCTCAGAGGCCCCAGCCAGGAGGCCCCTCAGACCCGCCCCCCTCGTGTTCATCTCTCGCATGGCCGGCCAGCAGCGGCAGCTGGACTCGGATTGATGGGGCGGCCGCGGTTGTCCGGACGAATTTGCATATTTTTCATAAATTTGACGGCGCCAGTCCGGTTGAACACGACAGAGCCCGGCCGGGCTGCGCTCGTTTCAGTCGGGGATAATCCTTGGAAAATCAAGGGAAAAATGATGCATCGATTTTTGCAATAAGTTGAGGAATTTCAGGATTATCAAGTGACACATTTTTAATGCTCGATGAGGCGCGACGCCGAGTTTTCCATGAATACTAAGGAGCCCCCGGCCCGTGAAATACGAGCGTGCGAGGGACCGAACTTGCGACTCTAAACACCACTAAATCACCAGAGAGATGAGGCAGTTCCCCTTCCCAGCCTCCGCGCCTCCAGCTGCATCGCACGAAATTCCGGGCTCAAGTCGAAGACCAAAATTTTTGGGTTGCAAAGCTTCTCAGAATTTGTTTGGGGCTGGGGAGCTGCGAGGCTGGGAGTGAAAATGCGCTTGGAATCCTGGGACAATTTCAATGGGATTTGCGTGTTTCCTTGCGGACTGCTCAACTGCTTGGGATTCGATCTCAATTTCTACTCCAAAGTGAGCCTGGGTCGCAGCGATCAGTTTCAGCTGGGAGACTTTTCACCACAATATGGAGTTTGAGACTGGCATTGGGCAAAACATTCCTGTGAATATGTGAGTTTAGACAGAAATATA
The DNA here is from genome assembly GCA_002269645.1 of Macrostomum lignano. Lineage (NCBI taxonomy): Eukaryota > Metazoa > Platyhelminthes > Macrostomidae > Macrostomum > Macrostomum lignano. The sequence continues at coordinate 34,063 of NIVC01003429.1, read as the reverse complement.
GATAGATAGATAGATAGATAGATAGATAGATAGATAGATAGATAGATAGATAGATAGATAGATAGATAGATAGATAGATAGATAGATAGATAGATAGATAGATAGATAGATAGATAGATAGATAGATAGATAGATAGATAGATAGATAGATAGATAGATAGATACATAGATAGATAGATAGATAGATAGATAGATAGATAGATAGATAGATAGATAGATAGATAGATAGATAGATAGATAGATAGATAGATAGATAGATAGATAGATAGATAGATAGATAGATAGATAGATAGATAGATAGATAGATAGATAGATAGATAGATAGACAGGCAGGCAGACATCCATGGCAGATAGACAGGCAGATATCCATGGCAGATAGACAGGCAGATATCCATGGCAGATAGACAAGCAGATATCCATGGCAGATAGACAGGCAGATATCCATGGCAGATAGACAGGCAGATATCCATGGCAGATAGACAGGCAGACATCCATGGCAGATAGACAGGCAGACATCCATGGCAGATAGACAGGCAGACATCCATGGCAGATAGACAGGCAGACATCCATGGCAGATAGACAGGCAGATATCCATGGCAGATGGCTCAGCTCACTCTGAACCGAAGCAGCGGGGAGCCCGGGCGGGAATTCGCAGAATTGCCTCGCGAGGGGATCGGGCAGGCCCGGCGTAAATCAAGGGCGGAGCCGATTCAACAAAATTACTGGAAGAGGCCGCTAAGTTTGTTCAACAGAATTTTTACGTCGAATAAACACCTCCCCGGCCGGCCGGCCGAGTTCATTGAAGCGAGTTGGCTGCTCCCGCAGCCGAAACTCGGGCCAAAGAATTACCATTTTTCATCAGAGCTCTGCTTGAGCAAACACAAATTTACATTGCCGGTTGGGAAGGGGGGGCGGGCCGGAGATGCCGGGCTGATGGGTCGGCCGGGGAGGTGGCGGCAGTCAAACAGAAAATCAATTTCACTCCCCCCAGAAGAAGAGTTTTTCCTACTTCTTCTTTCAGTTCGGTTTTTCACTTGACGGAATCGAAGTTCGAAGATTCGGCCGGCGGCGGGCTGATCAAATCAAGTTTGAAGCAGGCGGCCGAGGCGCAGGCGGCGGCTGATAAAAAAATAGCTTTTTCAGTTTCACCCAGCGGGGGGGGGCGGGTTGTCAAACAAACTGCAAATTGATTTGTTAAAAATGGCGCCGCGGCCTGGGCGCGCGGAGCTGAAAATCTCATTTAGGCTACTCGCAGCGCCGCGGGCGCAGCCTCTTTTGTCTTCTCCGCCTCATCAGTTGCGGGGAGGGGATGATAAGCAGTAATTTGCTTCTGAGCACAGCTCTGAGTTGCACGTTGCTTGGGGGCAGCCAATTGCCCGGGAATGAGCTCGGGAGTCGAGGGGGGCTCAGCACCGACTTCGCCTTGGCCGCGCTGACCGCCTGGGGGGGGGGGGCTGCGGCAGCTCGCGGACGAGTCCGGGGCGTCTCTGTCAGCTCGGAGCAGCTCGAGCAGCGCAGAAGGTGGCGCGGATGAGGCCGAGCTGCTGCGCATTCAGAGTCACAAGAAGGGAGAAAAAGAGCTCCAGAAAGAGAACTGCTCACAAAGCGACTCACACACAAAAATTTCACCAGATGCTGTTTTCCTTACTCTGCCTCACTCTGGGGCAAATTCTGTTTGTGTAAAAAATTGCAGCCCAAGTTTTCTTTACTCAGAATCCTTCATCCATCTTTTTGGCCTCCCCAGCCTCCCCAGTTGGTGAAGCTTTTCTTTCTAAGTCTGAATATTTTAGTCAGCTGACAGTTTTTCATGTCGCCAGGCACAGCATCCCCCCGCAGCCTGTTGGGATGCTGGCGATACCCCTCCCCTTCATCATTCCCAGATATCGACTTGAGAAGCAGGGCGACCGGCCCGCTCGGGGCTGCGGACGCTTCGTCCAGTTTTTACCATTTTTTTAGTTGATAAATGCTGCCTCTTGTTAAACATTGAAGTGAATTTGGCTGTGTGTGAATTTTCTTATTGCTTTTCCAGTTTTCCATTTCTCTCCCGCTGGCTTTGCGAATGAATTATCAATCAGACTGGCGCCTCGGGGCCTCAGAAAACTGCTGAAATAAGCGGGAACCGCTTGAGTTGCTAGTTGGGTGGACTTTTCGATTTATTAACTGTTAGGTTAGTAGGTGAGTTTATGAGCAGAGGAATAAATGAGCAGATAAGCAGATGAGTAGATGAGTAGATGAGTAGATGAGCAGATGAGCAAATGAGCAGATGAGTAGATGAGCAGATGAGTAGATGAGCAGATGAGCAGATGAGTAGATGAGCAGATGAGCAGATGAGTAGATGAGCAGATGAACAGATGAGCAGATAAGCAGATGAGCAGATGAGCAGATGAGCAGATGAGCAGATGAGCAGATGAGCAGATGAGCAGATGAGCAGATGATCAGATGAGCAGATGAGCAGATGAGCAGATGAGTAGATGAGCAGATGAGTAGATGAGCAGATGAGCAGATGAGCAGATGAGCAGATGAGCAGATGCAGATCGAACTCGAATGCTGTAGAATAATTCTTAGAGCCGAATGGCCGAGATGAGTGAGGCATGAGCAGGATTTGATGAAGGGCTGGAGGCTGGTTAGCGCCCCCCCCTCCAATCAGTTGAGCCATGAAAATTCTATCAATTTTTTGTTCTCCACCGAGTTCGAAGTCTCGAGTCTAACTGAATTTCAAGTCCCGAGCCCGGAGCGGCAAGGTGACTCATTTGCATTCGGGGGGGGGGGGGCTAAGCAGCCTCGATTGAAGCCCTGCCGACTGTCCAGGTGGGTTGGATTAAAATTTTTTAAGCGCCTACTCGGGCAGGAGAAGGAAGGGATAGAGCCCCCCCCCCCCAACTTCGAAGTCTCCCGCCCCTTTTTTTGTCGCGGCGGCCATGGCCGCTAATAGCATTACAAAGCAATTATTTTTCTCACTCGCTGTACGCCCCGCAACCTGCCACCGACTCCTCCCCCCCTGCGGGCATCCCCCCCCCAGCAGCAGCAGCCGTGTCCGAGCATAACCGGCCACTCCGGCCAGGATTAATTGCATTGAAAATTTAATTACAGCGAATAATTGCGGTGATGAAATTATGCAATCCAGGCCTGGGCGCCTCTCTCGGCCCTTCTCAGAGTTTGTTGAGCAACTTGACTCAGCCGCTGGGCAGAGCTGCGGGCTGCTGACTGAGATTGCCGTGTTATTGAGTTTTCCCAAACTGGGGTAAGTCACACCTCCCATCCCTTTAGGGGCCCGGACTGACCCGGGTGCTGAAACTCGCGACTGCTTGCTGACTGCCTACTGGTGAGTAGCCAGAGCTGCAGTGCTCAAACCATTGTAGTGCCTTGGTAGTGTGAAAATCTAGTGTGAGATTGCAGGGGTCTGAGTGCCGCTATCAGTGGCTGATTGCAGGGGTCTGAGTGCCGCTATCAGTGGCTGAGTGCAGGGGTCTGAGTGCCGCTATCAGTGGCTGAGTGCAGGGGTCTGAGTGCCGCTATCAGTGGCTGAGTGCAGGGGGTCTGAGTGCCGCTATCAGTGGCTGAGTGCAGGGGTCTGAGTGCCGCTATCAGTGGCTGAGTGCAGGGGCCTGAGTGCCGCTATCAGTGGCTGAGTGCAGGGGGTCTGAGTGCCGCTATCAGGGGCTGAGTGCAGGGGTCTGAGTGCCGCTATCAGTGGCTGAGTGCAGGGGTCTGAGTGCCGCTATCAGTGGCTGAGTGCAGGGGTCTGAGTGCCGCTATCAGGGGCTGAGTGCAGGGGTCTGAGTGCCGCTATCAGTGGCTGAGTGCAGGGGCCTGAGTGCCGCTATCAGTGGCTGAGTGCAGGGGTCTGAGTGCCGCTATCAGTGGCTGAGTGCAGGGGTCTGAGTGCCGCTATCAGTGGCTGAGTGCAGGGGCCTGAGTGCCGCTATCTGCTGCTGCTGCTTGGGAAAAACCAAAGCTGTACTGACCCGCGCAGCATTTTCCAGCTTAAGCCCGATGTTTTGGTGTTGAAATCGGAGCAACTTTAAGATTAATAACGCGAGGCGCGCCTGAGAAACCTGTGGAATCCAGAAACGCAAACTTGCAAACAATTTTTCGAAGTGAAATTCTCTCTGCAAATTGTAGCAACTTTTGCAGTCAGTTTTTTCAACTGGGGTGCCTGCCGGTCCCCCTCTCAGGTTTTTAGGCTGCTGTAGCCATCTGACATCGCTAGAGCTGAGTGTCCCGTTTCAAATGAAATTATAATCTTGTAAAAATAATAAACAGCTTCAATGCAGTTGCCAACGTGAAGTTCAAAGTGTGCGAAAAATTCTGCGTTGCAAAAATGCAAACTGTGAGTTTCCCAGCTTCCTGTGAGCTGCTCGAGGCTGGAACTGCCTCATTTTCCAACCCCCTTAATCTCATACTTCTCGGAAGGAGAGAAGTAGAGATGGGGAGATGGAGAGATGGTGGGAGAGATGGAGGGAAAGATGGAGGGAGAGATGGAGGGAGAGATGGAGGGAGAGATGGAGGGAGAGATGGAGGGAGAGATGGAGGGAGAGATACAGGGAGAGATGCAGGGAGAGATGGAGGGAGAGATGGAGGGAGAGATGGAGAGAGAGATGCAGGGAGAGATGGAGGGAGAGATGCAGGGAGAGATGGATGGAGAGATGGAGGGAGAGATGGAGGGAGAGATGGAGGGAGAGATGGAGGGAGAGATGGAGGGAGAGATGGAGGAAGAGATGCAGGGAGAGATAGAGGGAGAGATGGAGGGAGAGATGCAGGGAGAGATGGAGGGAGAGATGGAGGGAGAGATGGAGAGAGAGATGCAGGGAGAGATGGAGGGAGAGATGCAGGGAGAGATGGATGGAGAGATGGAGGGAGAGATGCAGGGAGAGATGGAGGGAGAGATGGAGGGAGAGATGGAGGGAGAGATGGAGGAAGAGATGCAGGGAGAGATAGAGGGAGAGATACAGGGGGAGATGCAGGGAGAGAAGGAGAGAGGGAGAGATGCAGGGAGAGAGGGAGAGAGGGAGAGAGGGAGAGAGGGAGAGAGGGAGAGAGCGCGGAAGAGATAGAGGAAGAGGAGGGAGAAAGGGAGGGAGAGAGGGAGAGAGATTGAGATGAATGGGGAGATGAAGGGAGGAGAAACAGCAAGAGGTGAGGAGAGACATGTGTGAGGGCGCAGAGCAGTCTCAATCAGCATTCACAGAAAAGTATTAATTAAAAAACGGTTCACAGAACCCTGTTGAGTGACAGCCGTTTGTTACAAATAAATTTGTTATTCTGAAGCCAATGCACAGTGCAGTAAAACAAGAGATTTCGGTACTTCTGGTTGCCGAACGGCTCGGTGAGAAACTTGCGTTGGCAGTGGCTGGCAGGTGGAGCGGCTTCTGACTCGGCTGCCCAGCATCTCTTGCCAACTGTAGCTGATGCCTTCTGTTTGTAGTGTGACAGGGTGTGACAGTGTGAGAGGCTGAGCCAGGGTGACAGGCTGAGACTGGGTGGGACAGGATGTGACAGGGTGTGACAGGCTAAAACAGGTTGTGAGAGGCTGAAACAGGTTGTGAGAGGCTGAAACAGGTTGTGAGAGGCTGAAACAGGTTGTGACAGGCTGAAACAGGTTGTGAGAGGCTGAAACAGGTTGTGACAGGCTAAGACGGTTGTGACAGGCTGAGACAGGGTGTGACAGGATGTGACAGGGTGTGAGAGGCTGAGACAGGGGAGTCTCTCGAATTTCAATCAAATTTCTCTCAAATATCTGTTAGTAAATGTCTCTCCAATCCCATTGAGATGCCCCTCAGCATCAGACTTTGCCGCAATATTTCTATGCTAACAAAGACTGAGACACGCGGGCCAGAAGTTATTACAGCTGATAGAAGCGTTTCTCTGTGTTTATTTTTATTGGGACTGAAAGCAGGGTTATTGGATATTAATAAACATGCTGGCACAGCAGAAGGTCTAAATAGAATTCACTATTAGTTAAATTTAAAACAGCGCCAAAAAATTGCATTCTATAATATTTAATTTACTACTGCGAGTACTATATAAAGTAGGTTGGAGAAAAAAGCAATGTAAATTTCATTAAATTTGATGTTAAAATTTTAAAATGTTAAAATCAAGAGTAAATAGTTGCAGGGAAATCCTTGGTTAACAGCGGCAGGTGAGCAGCTTTCTCACTTCAAATCCCTAATTATCCACCGCAATAAAAACTTTACGAAAATCAATGAGCGAAAAAGTTTTGTCTTCAACCAAACCGAGGAACGGAGAGGCAGCAAGGCAAGGAAAAATTCCTTCCAAAAAGCAAACAAAAAGCAAGAGAAAGCAAAGCACTGCTGGGGGCGGTTCAACAAGTAAAAGTGCGGCGGCTGGATAAAAGTACAACAAAACTGAAGCAAGTCACCGAATAGGAAATACGGGAGCAGCTGATTTGATTGGCTGGCAGTAAAGCACCTTTAGTGGGCTGTACTTTTAGTATCGGTTGATATGTACTTTTACACTAAAGTGCACAGCAGGGAGACCGAGTGCAGAACGCGTGTAAACAAAAGGGAAAACAGACACGGAGTTCATTAATGACAATAAAATATGACCAAACGGAGAGAGGATCAGAAAGAGAGGAAGGAGGGCTGGGGGAATTCAGGTCTGGTTCAGTGGCTCAGGGTTCAGCAAGGACTTGATGCAGCAGTAGCAACCGCACGTCTCCAAGGCTCAGGGCCAGGGAATTTTTCAGGAGCAGCTTGTAGCGGTGGTCTGTCGCTCACATCCCGGTGATCGGGTTGCTTCTGGCTGCAGAGGGGCGAAGATTGGCCATAGACACTTCTCATAGCACTCTCCCCTGACACCACTCTCCCCTCTCACACTACTCTCCCTCTCACACCAACCTCCCTCACACTACTCTCCCTCTCACACCACCCTCCCTCACACTACTCTCCCTCTCACAGCACTCCCTCTCACACCACTCTTCCCATTCACACCACTCTCCCCTCTCACACCACTCTTCCCATTCACACCACTCTCCCCTCTCACACCACTCTTCCCATTCACACCACTCTCCCCTCTCACACCACTCTCCCCATTCACACTACTCTCCCCTCTCACACTACTCTCCCCATTCACACCACTCTCCCCTCTCACACCACTCTCCCCTCACACCACTCTCCCCTCTCACACCACTCTCCCTCACACCACTCTCCCTCTCACACCACTCTCCTCTCACACCACTCTCCCCTCTCACACCACTCTCCCCTCTCACACCACTCTCCCTCACACCACTCTCCCCTCTCACACCACTCTCCCTCACACCACTCCCTCTCACACCACTCTCCCTCACATAACTCTCCCCTCTCACACCACTCCCTCTCACACCATTCTCCCCTCTCACACCACTCTCCCCTCTCACACCACTCTCCCTCACACCACTCTCCCCGTTCAAACAACTCCCTCTCACACCGCTCTCCCTCACACCACTCTCCCCTCTCACACCACTCTCCCCGTTCAAACAACTCCCTCTCACACCACTCTCCCTTCTCCCACCACTCTCCCCTCTCACACCACTCCCTCTCACACCACTCTCCCCTCTCACACCACTCTTCCCTCTCACACCACTCTCCCTCACACCACTCTCCCTCACACCACTCTCCCTCACACCACTCTCCCCTCTCACACCGCTCTCCCTCACACCACTCTCCCCTCTCACACCACTCTCCCTCACACCACTCTCCCCTCTCACACCGCTCTCCCTCACACCACTCTCCCCTCTCACACCACTCTCCCTCACACCACTCTCCCTCACACCACTCTCCTCTCTCACACCACTCTCCCTCACACCACTCTCCCTCACACCACTCTCCTCTCTCACACCACTCTCCCCTCTCACACCACTCTCCCCTCTCACACCACTCTCCCCATTCACACCACTCTCCCCTCTCACACCACTCTCCCCGCTCAAACAACTCCCTCTCACACCATCCTTTCCACCGCACGATCCTCCCTTCATCTTCCAGCCTCCCATCTCGATTTCTCACCGGACATGACGGCCGCATCGCAGGCCACTCCGTTGGTCTGGTGGTGGCCGTTCTCTGCGGGCCTGGCGCCTGCGGGTTTTTGGGGATTATCAGTGAGATTATTGTGAGACCCATTGCTTATCAGTGAGATTATTGTGAGACCAATTGCTTATCAGTGAGATTATTGTGAGACCCATTGCTTATCAGTGAGATTATTGTGAGACCCATTGCTTATCAGTGAGATTATTGTGAGACCCATTGCTTATCAGTGAGATTATTGTGAGACCCATTGCTTATCAGTGAGATTATTGTGAGACCCATTGCTTATCAGTGAGATTATTGTGAGACCCATTGCTTATCAGTGAGATTATTGTGAGACCCATTGCCTATCAGTTAGATTATTGTGAGACCCATTGCTTATCAGTGAGATTATTGTGAGACCCATTGCTTATCAGTGAGATTATTGTGAGACCCATTGCTTATCAGTTAGATTATTGTGAGACCCATTGCTTATCAGTGAGATTATTGTGAGACCCATTGCTTATCAGTGGTATTAATTCGAGCCTCACTCTCATTGCCCCGCCTGTTGATCCGCATCTCCTGGTTGATGTCGAAGCAGCGGACGTTGCTGCCAGTCAGCGGGTTGCCGCCCGCCTCTCTGGGCGTCTGCGGGCTGGCCGAGAGCTTCTTCTCACCGGTGCACACCACGTAGTGGCGGCAGCCTTCGCCTGTCACCGGGTTGGAGCTGGCGCGGGCTGTGGGACCGGTGATTGGGATTTGAGGCGTTTGTGACAGGGTGCAACAGGGTGTGACAGAGTACTCCAGGATGTGATAGCATGCGATTATTTGTGACAGCATGTGACAGGGTGTCACAGCATGTGATAGGGTGTCACAGCATGTGATAGAGTGTGACAGCATGTGATAGGGTGTCACAGCATGTGACAGCATGTGATAGCATGTGATAGAGTGTGACAGCATTTGATAGAGTGTGACAGCATTTGATAGAGTGTGACAGCATGTGATAGAGTGTGACAGCAAGTGATAGAGTGTGACAGCATGTGATAGGGTGTCACAGCATGTGACAGCATGTGATAGCATGTGATAGAGTGTGACAGCATCTGACAGAATGTGATAGGCTGTGGCAGCACGTGACAGTATGTGATAGGGTGTGACAGCATGTGATAGACTGTGACAGTGGTTACGAGGTCTGACCGCATCGATACTGTCCCTTTCCAGTCTCCCTGCTTGATGCAGTGTGACAGAGGTGCAGATAGTGCGCCTGCGATCTGTGCAAAAGTGCAAATCTGGGCACTCACGAGTTGCGAGCGCGCTGGGGGCGGTCCTTGGCCTCTCCTCCTGGTTGACGGAGAAGCTCGGGCAGTTGGCCCCGGTGAGCGGGTTCTTGGCCTCGCCTGAGTTCGAGCCGGACAGCGTGCGATGGGGATAATAGGGGGACAGTAATTGTGGGGATGAAGGAAATATCCATTGCCGCATGCGGAGTGAAGCCTTAAATTTCACTTTTAAAGTCGCAAAAGTATTCATGCATCATGTTGTATCAATTGCTAAATAACTGTTTCTCAGAAAAAACAAAAGAAATTAACAATTTCATCGAAATCTTGGAAAGAACGATATCATAGAAATAGCTTTCTTAGAAATAAATATTTTTTTCGTAAACAAACTTCTTAGAAACGATGATTTCTTTGAGTAAAAGATTTCCTAGTAATTACAGTTTATTGAAAATGACGGTTTCTTAGAAATGACGATTTCTTAGAAATGACGGTTTCTTAGAAATCAGGATTTTTTAGAAAGGACAATTTCTTAGAAATGACGGTTTCTTGGAAATGACGGTTTCTTAGAAAGGAAGGTTTCTTAGAAAAGACGGTTTCTTAGAAAGGAAGGTTTCTTAGAAATGACGGTTTCTTGGAAATGACGATTTCTTAAAAATGACGGTTTCTTACGAAAAACTTTTCATGAAAAATCCTTTAGTACTGTTTAACACACCTGAATTTCGATGAAAATCAATCTCAACTAGTCATGCAAATAGAGAAACCAAAAACCGCATTAAAAGTTTTCTTTTTAACAAAACAAGCAGTTCCGCTTCAACGAAGGGTTCATGCAAGACTTTAAAGTAAACTGCCTCCCAAGGTCGCCATGAAATGAACTCAAATAGTATGCAATCCTCAGATCGGGTTGATCAGGGGGGGGGAAGAAGGTTAAGCATTCGATAAACCAATTTCCAATAGAGATCTCATGCACTCTGCAAGATGGCGGGGTCGGTGCTGGGGAAGTGGAAGGCGGGTCAGCCGCAGGCGGTCATACTCGGGCTGTGAGGCGCCGCGGGTTTCGGCTGGTCGGCCCGCTCCGTCAGCTTCAGCACGAAGCTGCTCACGTTCTCCCCTGTCAGGGGATTCTTGCGCTCTGCAAGCAGCCGGGAGTTGTGACTGTCTGGCGGGGAACTCATTGACAACAAGCTGCTCAGCCACGGGAGCTCTTGGCAATGCTCAGATTCTCATCTGAGTGTTCAAATACCCATTTTGATGCTCAGATCCCCATTTTAATGCTCAGATCCCATTTTAATGCTCAGATCCCCATTTTGATGCTCAGACCCCCATTTTGATGTTCAGATCCCCAGTTTAATGCTCAGATCCCCATTTTAATGCTCAGATCCCCATTTGATGCTCAGACTCTCATCAGATCCCCATTTTGATGTTCAGATCTCCATTTTGATGTTCAGATCCCCATTTTAATGCTTAGATCCCCATTTTAATGCTCGGATCCCCATTTTGATGTTCAGATCCCCATTTTAATGCTCAGGTCCCCATTTTGATGTTCAGATCTGCATTTCGATGTTCAGATCCCCATTTTGATGTTCAGATTCCCATTTTGATGTTCAGATCCCCATTTCGATGTTCAGATCCCCATTTTAATGCTCGGATCCCCATTTTGATGTTCAGATCCCCATTTTAATGCTCGGATCCCCATTTTGATGTTCAGATCCCCATTTGATGTTCAGATCCCCATTTTGATGTTCAGATCCCCATTTTGATGTTCAGATCCCCATTTTGATGTTCAGATCCCCATTTCGATGTTCAGATCCCCATTTTAATGCTCGGATCCCCATTTTGATGTTCAGATCCCCATTTGATGTTCAGATCCCCATTTCGATGTTCAGATCCTTATTTTGATGCTCAGACCCCCATTTTGATGTTCAGATCCCCAGTTTAATGCTCAGATCCCCATTTTAATGCTCAGATCCCCATTTGATGCTCAGACTCTCATCAGATCCCCATTTTGATGTTCAGATCCCCATTTTAATGCTTAGATCCCCATTTTAATGCTCGGATCCCCATTTTGATGTTCAGATCCCCATTTGATGTTCAGATCCCCATTTCGATGTTCAGATCCCCATTTCGATGTTCAGATCCTTATTTTGATGCTCAGATCCCCATTTTAATGCTCAGGTCCCCATTTTGATGTTCAGATCCGCATTTCGATGTTCAGATCCCCATTTTGATGTTCAGATCCCCATTTTGATGTTCAGATCCCCATTTCGATGTTCAGATCCCCTTTTTAATGCTCGGATCCCCATTTTGATGTTCAGATCCCCAGTTTAATGCTCGGATCCCCATTTTGATGTTCAGATCCCCAGTTTAATGCTCAGATCCCCATTTTAATGCTCAGATCCCCATTTGATGCTCAGACTCTCATCAGATCCCCATTTTGATGTTCAGATCCCCATTTTGATGTTCAGATCCCCATTTTAATGCTTAGATCCCCATTTTAATGCTCGGATCCCCATTTTGATGTTCAGATCCCCATTTGATGTTCAGATCCCCATTTCGATGTTCAGATCCCCATTTCGATGTTCAGATCCCCATTTCGATGTTCAGATCCTTATTTTGATGCTCAGATCCCCATTTTAATGCTCAGGTCCCCATTTTGATGTTCAGATCCGCATTTCGATGTTCAGATCCCCATTTTGATGTTCAGATCCCCATTTCGATGTTCAGATCCCCATTTTAATGCTCGGATCCCCATTTTGATGTTCAGATCCCCATTTTAATGCTCGGATCCCCATTTTGATGTTCAGATCCCCATTTTAATGCTCGGATCCCCATTTTGATGTTCAGATCCCCATTTGATGTTCAGATCCCCATTTCGATGTTCAGATCCTTATTTTGATGCTCAGATCCCCATTTTGATGTTCAGATCCCCATTTTGATGCTCAGATGTACTCAGATGCTTTGATGCTTTGATGTACATTTTGATGCTCAGATCCCCATTTTGATGCTCAGATCCCCATTTTGATGCTCAGATCCCCATTTTAATGCTCAGATCCCCATTTTGATGCTCAGATCCCCATTTTAATGCTCAGATCCCCATTTTGATGCTCAGATCCCCATTTTAATGCTCAGATCCCCATTTTGATGCTCAGATCCCACACTCACCGTTCGGCTTGTTGGGCTTGGCCTTGAACTCGCTGCTGTAGGCGTACACAGCGCAGTTCTCTCCAGTGACAGGGTTGCCGCCGCTGCCGCTCTTTCTGGGCGAGCTGCCGGCCGACTTCGACTTCGACTCGATGTTGAAGTCGAAGGACTTGCAGTTCTCCCCGGTGACCGGGTTGCCGCCTGAGCCTTGGGTGATAAGATTACATTGATGAGGTAATGAGAATGAGGACAGGTAATGGGATCAGGGATGAGAAGACAGGTAATGAGATCAGGGATGAGAAGACAGGTAATGAGATCAGGGATGAGAAGACAGGTAATGAGATTAGGCATGAGAAGACAGGTAATGAGATTAGGCATGAGAAGACAGGTAATGATATTAAGCATGAGAAGACAGGTAATGAGATTAGGCATGAAAAGACAGGTAATGAGATTAGGCATGAGAAGACAGGTAATGATATTAAGCATGAGAAGACAGGTAATGAGATTAGGCATGAAAAGACAGGTAATGAGATTAGGCATGAAAAGACAGGTAATGAGATTAGGCATGAGAAGACAGGTAATGATATTAAGCATGAGAAGACAGGTAATGAGATTAGGCATGAAAAGACAGGTAATGAGATTAGGCATGAGAAGACAGGTAATGAGATTAGAGGTGACTGACCAATTGTGACACAGAATTGACACAGGGTTCAATTGTATGATAATCAGTCTTCTACCGATATGTGTTAAAGTTGGCTTTGAAAAGCATAATTTTATCGCTGGAAGTGGTAAATGGCAGCTTAGCCAGGCCTCCCTGCTCACCCCTTGGCGTCTTGCTGCCCGACTTCGCGTGCTTCTCATTCAGCTTGTCGGACACGGTGTAGCTGTCGCAGTTCTCCCCAGTGACCGGGTTGCTTTTCTCTGCGCGGAGTTCAGGTCGGGCGGCGTGAGCGCATTACACTACTGTCCAACTACTGCTGAGTAGCTAGCTTTGAAAATGACTTCCAAAAACAACTGTTATAAATGGGCATGAATCCAGAATGTCACTCACTGACTCCTTTGCGCGGAGTCCGCCGGAGCTCCTGGTTGATGTCGAAACTCTTGGCGTCCTCGCCAGTCAGCGGGTTGCAGCGACCGCCGCGTTTGGCTGTTAAATTCGGGATTTTATTATGCAATTACATATCCATACTACACTACTACTTTCCTGCGAGTCAGTAGGACTATAAGTAAATTATTGCTTTCTGTAAATGAAAAATAAAACAATACGGCCAAGCACCGTGACAGGCGGGTTGAAATGTCCGAAATCCAACAGCATGCAGTTAAAGTTAAATTTAGTCTCTTCAATGCTTCATCAAAGAGTTAAGCTCGGAAAACCTATCATGCAGTTGCCCCAACAGCGATAAGAAGTATTAATCTGTCCAGAGCAAGTTGTGAGACCGCGAGAGCTGGACGCCTACCGTAGTAGCCGAGAATGTACTTTTTGTCGGTCTTTGAAACTGTTGGCCTCTCGCTGAGCTTGTAATAGCGGGAATCTATGCGGGGGGAATCATGGTTCGGCTGCAGGTCAGCACTGGAGGCTGCAATGAAGGCTCTGAGCCAAGCTTTCACTTCAAGCCTGTGTCTGGCCTGTCTATGGCCGAGACTCACCGTCCACGGCGCGCTGATGCCAGGGCCTCGGCCGGCCGGCGTACTTGTGCACCGGGTCCCATTCGCGGCCGAACTCGCCGCGGCCGGAGATCGGGTCGCGCTGGGCTGGAGTGAGTAAGGGTTAGGGTTAGGGTTAGAGCTAGGGTTAGGGGTTTTGGGGGAAGGTGTCACACTGGGGTGTTTATGGCTGGGGTGGGAGCTTCTGTGAGGGAGGCGTTACACTGGGGTGTTTATGGCTGGGGTGGGAGCTACTGTGGGGGAGGCGTTACACTAGGGTGTTTATGGCTGGGGTGGGAGCTACTGTGGGGGAGGCGTTACACTGGGGTGTTTATGGCTGGGGTGGGAGCTACTGTGGGGGAGGCGTCACACTGGGGTGTTTATGGCTGGGGTGGGAGCTACTGTGGGGGGAGGCGTCACACTGGGGTGTTTATGGCTGGGGTGGGAGCTACTGTGGGGGAGGCGTTACACTGGGGTGTTTATGGCTGGGGTGGGAGCTACTGTGGGGGAGGCGTTACACTGGGGTGTTTATGGCTGGGGTGGGAGCTACTGTGGGGGAGGCGTCACACTGGGGTGTTTATGGCTGGGATGGGAGCTACTGTGGGGGAGGCGTTACACTGGGGTGTTTATGGCTGGGGTGGGAGCTACTGTGGGGGAGGCGTTACACTGGGGTGTTTATGGCTAGGGTGGGAGCTACTGTGGGGGAGGCGTTACACTGGGGTGTTTATGGCTGGGGTGGGAGCTACTGTGGGGGAGGCGTTACACTGGGGTGTTTATGGCTGGGGTGGGAGCTACTGTGGGGGAGGCGTTACACTGGGGTGTTTATGGCTGGGGTGGGAGCTACTGTGGGGGGAGGCGTTACACTGGGGTGTTTATGGCTGGGGTGGAAGCTACTGTGGGGGAGGCGTTACACTGGGGTGTTTATGGCTGGGGTGGGAGCTACTGTGGGGGAGGCGTTACACTGGGGTGTTTATGGCTGGGGGGAGCTACTGTGGGGGAGGCGTTACACTGAGGTGTTTATGGCTGGGGTGGGAGCTACTGTGGGGGGAGGCGTTACACTGAGGTGTTTATGGCTGGGGTGGGAGCTACTGTGGGGGGGAGGCGTTACACTGGGGTGTTTATGGCTGGGTGGGAGCTACTGTGGGGGAGGCGTTACACTGAGGTGTTTATGGCTGGGGTGGGAGCTACTGTGGGGGGGAGGCGTTACACTGGGGTGTTTTTGGCTGGGGTGGGAGCTACTGTGGGGGAGGCGTTACACTGAGGTGTTTATGGGAGCTACTACAGGGGAGTCACGAGATGATGCTACAGTTAGTGATTAGGAGGTAAAGCCGCCGGAGGTGTCAAATTCAGGCGCCCTAAGGATTGTTCACGCCGCTAAGAAAATAAATAAACTCAAATAAACTCATTGTCAGCCACACGGCTGTGCGAGTTCGAAGCCCACAAGTTGTTCGGTGACTCACAGCTGATAAGCAGGAAAGCCAGATAGAAATTAGCATTTTCAAACCGCCATAGCAGGCTGCTTAAGTGCTAATTAGCATAATCAGGCCGCTACCTAGGCTGCCTGGGTTTCCACCCGAGCGGTCAAACCCAGTCTGCCACTGGTAAATAAAATAAATTCTCGCCCCGAATGAGCAGTTCAACCACCTGTGCCATTTCAATTCTGATTTTTTTGCGGTAAAAATATTACCCAGGCTGTAGACATTTCTGTTCCGCGCCTCCCCTAGAAGAAGCAACAGAGGAAACCAGCAATTTTAACTTTTTTGTTCAGAAAAAACGCAGTTCGAGGCAGTCAAGCAAAACAATTTGGATAATAAAAACCCGGGGTGGGGCGTCCCACGGCCTGGCTCCGAGAAAGCACTAAAATGGCGGCTCTCTGTGCAAACTGTGCGGCCCAGGACACTGTGGGGGTGGCTGCTGCTCTGGCCTGGGAAACTGCCGCTCACCTTGGTGGATGCTCGCCTTGCCCGGCCGGCCACGCGGCCTCAGCCGGTCCGCCTCCGAGTTGCCGTTCTCAGGCTGCTCCAGCGGGTTGCGGCCTGCGGGGAGGCGGCGAGGGGCCGAGAGGCTTGGGACCTGAAGTCAGTTTCTCCCTGCATTCTCCCTGCATTCTCCCTGCATTCTCCCTGCATTCTCCCTGCATTCTCCCTGCATTCTCCCTGCATTCTCCCCGCATTCTCCCTGCATTCTCCCTGCATTCTCCCTGCATTCTCCCTGCATTCTCCCTGCATTCTCCCTGCATTCTCCCTGCATTCTCCCTGCATTCTCCCTGCATTCTCCCTGCATTCTCCCTGCATTCTCCCTGCATTCTCCCTGCATTCTCCCTGCATTCTCTCTGCATTCTCTCTGCATTCTCTCTGCATTCTCTCTGCATTCTCCCTACATTCTCCCTACATTCTCCCCGCATTCTCCCTACATTCTCCCTACATTCTCCCTACATTCTCCCTACATTCTCCCCGCATTCTCCCTACATTCTCCCTACATTCTCCCCGCATTCTCCCTACATTCTCCCTACATTCTCCCTGCATTCTCCCTGCATTCTCCCTTCATTCTCCTTCATTCTCCCTTCATTCTCCCTTCATTCTCCCCTTCAGTCACCCTTCATTCTCCCTGCATTCTCATTTCATTTTCCCTCCATCTCCTCCACTAGCTCGGGTTTCGCATATCCAGCTCCAAAAGGAGGGCCACCCAGCCGGTCGGTGGGACCCCGGCTCCGGTTTGAGGACACGGCCTCCTTTGTTCCTGGACCGCCGAAGTCAACCCTCCGATCAGACCGCCGACCCCCCGCCCTGTTTTCTAGTGGCGCTGCAGATTAACTGCAGTGGTTTTAATTACTGCTAATTTAATTAATAGGAGTCACAGAATTCGGGGCTGACTCACTCTTCCGGCTGCTCTTGTAGCCCTCGGACCGGCTGAACAGGTTCACCTCCTGGCCCAGGTTGCCCTGCCCCAGGATGGGGTTGCGCGAGTCTGCAATCGGGCGGGTCATTGCATGACTCTCACTGGCTCTGCATGACTCTCACCGGTTCTGTATGACTCTCACCGGTTCTGTCACTGGCTCTGCATGACTCTCACTGACTCTGTATGACTCTCACCGGCTCTGTATGACTCTGACCGGCTCTGCTTGACTCTTTATGGCTCTGCATGACTCTGACCGGCTCTATATGACTCTTATTAGCTCTGCATGACTCTCACTGACTCTGTACGACTCTCACCGGTTCTGTATGACTCTCACCGGTTCTGTATGACTCTCACCGGCTCTGTACGACTCTCACCGGTTCTGTACGACTCTCACCGGCTCTGTACGACTCTCACCGGTTCTGTCACTGGCTCTGCATGACTCTCACCGGCTCTGTACGACTCTCACCGGTTCTGTCACTGGCTCTGCATGACTCTCACCGGCTCAATATGACTCTTATTAGCTCTGCATGACTCTCACTGACTCTGTACGACTCTCACCGGTTCTGTATGACTCTCACCGGCTCTGTATGACTCTCACCGGCTCTGTACGACTCTCACCGGTTCTGTCACTGGCTCTGCATGACTCTCACCGGCTCTATATGACTCTTATTAGCTCTGCATGACTCTCACTGACTCTGTACGACTCTCACCGGTTCTGTATGACTCTCACCGGCTCTGTATGACTCTCACCGGTTCTATATGACTCTGACCGGCTCTGCTTGACTCTCACCGGCTCTGCATGACTCTTTCTGGCTCTGCATGACTCTCACCGGTTCTATATGACTCTCACCGGCTCTGTATGACTCTCACCGGTTCTATATGACTCTTATTAGCTCTGCATGACTCTTTATGGCTCTGCATGACACTCAATGGCTCTGTATGACTCTTATTAGCTCTGCATAACTCTTTCTGGCTTTGCATGACTCTCACCGGTTCTACATGACTCTCACCGGCTCTGTATGACTCTTATTAGCTCTGCATGACTCTCACTGGCTCTGTATGACTCTCACCGGCTCTGTACGACTCTCACCGGTTTTGTCACTGACTCTGCATGACTCTCACCGGCTCTGTATGACTCTCACTGGCTCTGTATGACTCTTTCTGGCTCTGCATAACTCTTTCTGGCTTTGCATGACTCTCACCGGCTCTGTATGACTCTTATTAGCTCTGCATGACTCTCACTGGCTCTGCATGACTCTCACTGGCTCTGTATGACTCTCACCGGCTCTGTATAACTCTTATTAGCTCTGCATGACTCTCACTGGCTCTGCATGACTCTCACTGGCTCTGCATGACTCTCACCGGCTCTGTATGACTCTTATTAGCTCTGCATGACTCTTTCTGGCTCTGCATGAGTCTCACTGGCTCTGTATGACTCTCACCAGCGACTGGCTCTGCATGACTCTCACTGGCTCTGCATGACTCTCACCGGCTCTGTATGACTCTTATTAGCTCTGCATGACTCTTTCTGGCTCTGCATGAGTCTCACTGGCTCTGTATGACTCTCACCAGCGACTGGCTCTGCATGACTCTCACTGGCTCTGCATGACTCTCACCGGCTCTGTATGACTCTTATTAGCTCTGCATGACTCTTTCTGGCTCTGCATGACTCTCACTGGCTCTGTATGACTCTCACCAGCGACTGGCTATGCATGATTCTCACTGACTCTGTATGACTCTGACCGGCTCTGCTTGACTCTCACCGGTTCTATATGACTCTCACTGGCTCTGTATGACTCTCACCGGTTCTATATGACTCTCACCGGCTCTGTATGACTCTCACCGGTTCTATATGACTCTCACTGGCTCTGTATTACTCTCACCGGTTCTATATGACTCTCACCGGCTCTGTATGACTCTCACCGGCTCTGTATGACTCTGACCGGCTCTGCTTGACTCTCACTGGCTCTGTATGACTCTTATTAGCTCTGCATGACTCTTACTGGCTCTGCGTGACTCTTTTTGCCTCTTTATGACTCACCGGCTCTGCATGACTCTCACCGGTTCTGCATGACTCTCACCGGCTCTGCATGACTCTCACCAGTTCTGCATGACTCTTTCTGGCTCTGCATGACTCTCACTGGCTCTGTATGACTCTCACCAGCGACTGGCTATGCATGATTCTCACTGACTCTGTATGACTCTGACCGGCTCTGCTTGACTCTCACCGGCTCTGCATGACTCTCACCGGCTCTGCTTGACTCTCACCGGCTCTGCATGACTCTCACCGGCTCTGTATGACTCTCACCGGTTTTGTCACTGACTCTGCATGACTCTCACCGGCTCTGTATGACTCTTTCTGGCTCTGCATAACTCTTTCTGGCTTTGCATGACTCTCACCGGCTCTGTATGACTCTTATTAGCTCTGCATGACTCTCACTGGCTCTGCATGACTCTCACTGGCTCTGTATGACTCTCACCGGCTCTGCATGACTCTCACCAGTTCTGCATGACTCTCACCGGTTCTGCATGACTCTCACCGGCTCTGCATGACTCTCACCAGTTCTGCATGACTCTCACCAGTTCTGCATGACTCTCATGACTCTCAAAACTTCAGTCTCCTTCCTCTCGCGGGATTCCCCATGTCTCACCTTTGTCCCTGGCAGTTCTGGGCGTGCTGGACTGCCGAGTCTCCAGGAACGGATCGTACTCCTTGCCCAGCAGCCCCAGGCCGGCGATGGGGTCCCGCTCCACAACTGCGGGTGAGAATTGGCGGTGCAGATCAGTCTGCTGAGTGCAAAGGCTGTGATAGGAAAAGTACAACAAAGAGAGATGAGGCGTCGCACCTCGGTTCTTGGTGCCAGTCTCGGCGTCGCAGTAGGGCAGCGACTTTCTCAGCTCCGCCTCCTTGCCGCTGCAGCTCTGAGCTCCGACTCCGTTTAGCCAGACTGGGAGGGCGGGGAAGAACCTGCCTGAACTGCTGCCTGAACTGCTGCCTGAACTGCTGCCTGAACTTCTGCCTGAACTGCTGCCTGAACTGCTGCCTGAACTGCTGCCTGAACTGCTGCCTGAACTGCTGCCTGAACTGCTGCCTGAACTGCTACCTGAACTTCTGCCTGAACTGCTGCCTGAACTGCTGCCTGAACTTCTGCCTGAATTGCTGCCTGAACTGCTGCCTGAACTGCTGCCTGAACTGCTGCCTGAACTGCTGCCTGAACTGCTGCCTGAACTGCTGCCTGAACTGCTGCCTGAACTGCTGCCTGAACTGCTGCCTGAACTGCTGCCTGAACTGCTGCCTGAACTGCTGCATGAACTGCTGCCTGAACTTCTGCCTGAACTTCCCGGTCGATTGCGGCTCTACAAACATCTATCTATCCAACATCTATCCACCCCACATCTATCTACCCCTTATTTTCTACCCCACATCTATCTACCCCACATTTATCTATCCCACATCTATCCACCCCACATCTATCTACCCCACATCTATCTATCCCACATCTATCCACCCCACATCTATCTACCCCACATCTATCTACTCCACATCTATCTACCCCACATCTATCTATCCCACATCTATCTACCCCACATCTATCTATCCCACATCTATCTATCCCACATCTATCTACCCCACATCTATCTATCCCACATCTATCTACCCCACATCTATCTATCCCACATCTATCTATCCCACATCTATCCACCCCACATCTATCCACCCCACATCTATCTATCCCACATCTATCTACTCCACAGCTATCTACTCCACATCTATCTACTTCACATCTATCTACTCCACATCTATCTACTTCACTTCTATCTACTCCACATCTATCTACTTCACATCTATTTACTCCACATCAATCTTCCCGGCATCGATCTACCCCACATCTATCTATCCCACATCTATCAACTCCACATCTATCTATCCCACATCTATGCTCTCAGCAGCAACTCAATCTGTACTCAAAGCCAACAAAGGAAAAGTATAAAATAAAAACATGAGCAGCTCACTACGGCGAGGCCGGTTGCTCGGCATGTTGAAGGCTGACCGACTCTTGATCATGGCGGCTCCGCAGTGTTGGTCAGAAACTTCAATAAAATTTCTCTGCTATTGCTGAAAACCGCTGCCGCTACAGAAGTCTGCTTCTGGTTTATTGCTGCTTTCAAACAGGCTCAGAAGCAAGTCAAGGCAAGTCAAGCTGCTGGTGGTCGCACTGACTCGATATTGATAAAATCAATTTTGCACAAGCAGCTCGCGGACACGAGGCAGGCTAACCCGGGGCTTTGGCGAGGAACTGCAAGTCAGACGCGCGCACGGAAGCCATTTTTCTGCTTCTCAATTCTGCGCTCTTCTTATACAGGCTGGCCCGGGCACAGTCAACTTCCTACTCGCGTGGGGCACGCCTTGCTTCTCCTGCTGGGTTGGCTGGGGACTGGCTGGGGTGGCTGCAGCCCCCCCCCCAAGCCCTGCCTCAGTACCTACCGGAGCCAAGGACTCTAAAAGTCTAGCGCCTGGACTGGAACTATTGTTGTCGATTATACAGTTCAAGTGCTCAGAAAATTTGCCGCCTTGGACTTGAGACAATTTGTCTGAGTGCCTTGACTTTGGCTGTCCACCCCCTACGCGATTTTCTGAGCGCTTTCCAGTTATCAATCACTGAATTGGCCCTTAAGGCGCCTCAATTCCCAGTTTTGGCGCCTCAATACCCAGTTTTGGCGCCTCAATGCTCAGTTTTGGCGCCTCAATGTTAGCTTTGGCGCCTCAATGCCCAGTTTTGGCGCCTCAATGCTCAGTTTTGGCGCCTCAATGCTCAGTTTTGACGCCTCAATTCCCAGTTTTGGCGCCTCAATACCCAGTTTTGGCGCCTCAATGCTCAGTTTTGGCGCCTCAATTCCCAGTTTTGGCGCCTCAATACCCAGTTTTGGCGCCTCAATGCTCAGTTTTGGCGCCTCAATGTTAGCTTTGGCGCCTCAATGCCCAGTTTTGGCGCCTCAATGCTCAGTTTTGACGCCTCAATGTTAGCTTTGGCGCCTCAATGCTCAGTTTTGGCGCCTCAATGCTCAGTTTTGGCACCTCGATTCCCAGTTTTGGCGCCTCAATGCCCAGTTTTGGCGCCTCACTGCATCAATGCCCAATTTTGGCGCCTCAATGCTCAGTTTTGGCGCCTCAATGCCCAGTTTTGGCGCCTCAATGCTCAGTTTTGGCGCCTCAATGCTCAGTTTTGACGCCTCAATGTTAGCTTTGGCGCCTCAATGCTCAGTTTTGGCACCTCGATTCCCAGTTTTGGCGCCTCAATGCCCAGTTTTGGCGCCTCACTGCATCAATGCCCAATTTTGGCGCCTCAATGCTCAGTTTTGGCGCCTCAATGCTCAGTTTTGGCGCTTCAATGCCCATTTTTGGCGTCTCAATGCTCAGTTTTGGCGCCTCAATGTTAGCTTTGGCGCCTCAATGCTCAGTTTTGGCACCTCGATTCCCAGTTTTGGCGCCTCAATGCCCAGTTTTGGCGTCTCAATGCTCAGTTTTGGCACCTCAATGCCCAGTTTTGGCGCCTCGATGCTCAGTTTTGGCACCTCAATGCTCAGTTTTGGCGCCTCAATGCTCAGTTTTGGCGCCTCAATGCCCAGTTTTGGCGCCTCACTGCATCAATGCCCAATTTTGGCGCCTCAATGCTCAGTTTTGGCGCCTCAATGCTCAGTTTTGGCGCCTCAATGCCCATTTTTGGCGTCTCAATGCTCAGTTTTGGCGCCTCAATGTTAGCTTTGGCGCCTCAATGCTCAGTTTTGGCACCTCGATTCCCAGTTTTGGCGCCTCAATGCCCAGTTTTGGCGTCTCAATGCTCAGTTTTGGCACCTCAATGCCCAGTTTTGGCGCCTCGATGCTCAGTTTTGGCACCTCAATGCTCAGTTTTGGCGCCTCAATGCTCAGTTTTGGCGCCTCAATGCCCATTTTTGGCGCCTCAATGCCCAATTTTGGCGCCTCAATGCCCATTTTTGGCGCCTCAATGCCCAATTTTGGCGCCTCAATGCTCAGTTTTGGCGCCTCAATGCCCAGTTTTGGCGCCTCACTGCATCAATGCCCAATTTTGGCGCCTCAATTCCCAGTTTTGGCGCATCAAAGCGCAGTTTTGGGGCCTCAATGCTCAGTTTTGGCGCCTCAATGTCTCAAACTGCACCGCGTCACCCAGCCGGGCCTCCAATCCAGATTCCTTCCAACAGAAGTCCCTGCCGCCCAAAAAAGCAGCTCAGACGGCGGGGAGAGCAGGGGGCGCCGCTGAAAGCAGCTGCCAGCCTGGCGACCGCCTCCCCCACCTGAGCCGTGAGGGGGAAGTCGGGAGAAAAGCGAGTGAGGAGACGCGGAGGGGGGCGGACGACCCCCCCCCCCGCATTGCCTGTTTCAATGGCGATAGCCATGGGGAGAATTTGTAGCATTTTCTTCCTCCCCCCTGACTTCCCCGCCTCCCCACCGCCCCAGTGTTTGCAGGTCTCTTAGTCACCCGGGCTAAATTTGCCGCCCCGATAATCCGCCAGTGACTATAGCGGGTGACGAGTCAGACTGACACGGGGAGGCCTGCTCATGCACCGGACTCACCTGAGCTCCTGCCTGTCTGTCCCAGTGGCTGCCAGTGAAAGTGTCAAAGAATAGACCAGCGAGCCACTCCTGAGCTGAGTGAGGCAAATCCTTTGCTCCGATGAGCGTGTCATTCTTGAATTTCTTTTTCTTTCCGTCTGTCTCCCGTTGGCTTTTAGCAAAAATGGTTTGAGTCACCCTGGAGCCGAGTCGGATGGCGAGGCTTCCGTGTGGGGAGGCTGGCCTCACTGAAATCTGATGAGGGAATCCGCGTATGATTCATATTTGACTGACTGAATTGGAAACCAAAATGAGTTGGGATTTCATTGTGACTGTCAGCGAGTCTGTATCTGTCTGTCAGTGAGTCTGTATCTGTCTGTCAACGAGTCTGTATCTGTCTGTCAATGAGTCTGTATCTGTCTGTCAGCGATTCTTTATCTGTCTGTCAGCGAGTCTGTATCTGTCTGTCAGCGAGTCTGTATCTGTCTGTCAGCGATTCTTTATCTGTCTGTCAGCGAGTCTGTATCTGTCTGTCAGCGAGTCTGTATCTGTCTGTCAGTGAGTCTGTATCTGTCTGTCAACGAGTCTGTATCTGTCTGTCAATGAGTCTGTATCTGTCTGTCAGCGATTCTTTATCTGTCTGTCAACGAGTCTGTATCTGTCTGTCAGCGAGTCTGTATCTGTCTGTCAACGAGTCTGTATCTGTCTGTCAACGAGTCTGTATCTGTCTGTCAACGAGTCTGTATCTGTCTGTCAACGAGTCTGTATCTGTCTGTCAACGAGTCTGTATCTGTCTGTCAGCGAGTCTGTATCTGTCTGTCAACGAGTCTGTATCTGTCTGTCAGCGAGTCTGTATCTGTCTGTCAACGAGTCTGTATCTGTCTGTCAACGAGTCTGTATCTGTCTGTCAACGAGTCTGTATCTGTCTGTCAGCGAGTCTGTATCTGTCTGTCAACGAGTCTGTATCTGTCTGTCAGCGAGTCTGTATCTGTCTGTCAACGAGTCTGTATCTGTCAGAGTCTGTATCTGTCTGTCAATGAATCTGTATCCGTCTGTCAGAGAGTCTGTATCTGTCTAATGTCTTTTTTTTATAATTCCGGAATTTATTCATTAGGATGTAATTTTTACGGTAGCTTGAGTCAGACAGAAATTTGGCAAAATTCATTGTCAGTGAGTGGTCATTCACCTGTCAATCAGAGATATTATACTAAACATTCCCCCCTATAAGTCGTCCAGGTTGAGCCCAGCAGTGGCTGTAGACAGGCAGAGTTGTCACATTTGGCACCCTCACAGAGATAATTGGTTGTCAAGCGTGGGAGGGGGTCGTCACTGAATGAGAGCTCTGAGCGGTGACTCACCAGCACTAGTGACTGAAAGCAGGAGAGCAGGAGGAGCTCTCAAAGTCAACTGCAACAGCAGCCGAGACTTGGCAGCAGAAATCCCCGCTCCCTGTGCCCCCAAAATCCCACACAGAAAGTTGTAATCCTACTCGGCGCCTGTGTGACTCAGACTGTCACAGATGTGCGGCTTGTTATGCAATCAGCTCTGACCGCGAACTGCTTAAATCATTGGGGCTTGAAATAGCTTCTCACGTGACTAATCAGACTGAGGGAAGATTTACGAGCTACTACCTGACAAAATTCACTTTCTGAAATAGTCAACTGCCTGACACAATTCACTTCCTGACACAATTCACTGCCTGACATAATTCACTTCCTGACACAATTCACTGCCTGACGAAATTCACGGCCTGACATAATTCACTGCCTGACACAATTCACTGCCTGACACAATTCACTGCCTGACACAGTTCACTGCCTGACACAGTTCACTGCCTGACACAATTCACTGCCTGACACAATTCACTGCCTGACAAAATTCCCTGCCTGACACAATTCACTTCCTGACACAATTCACTGCCTGACATAGTTCACTACCTGACAAAATTCACTTTCTGAAATAGTCAACTGCCTGACACAATTCACTTCCTGACATAGTCAACTGCCTGACACAATTCACTTCCTGACATAGTCAACTGCTTGACAAAATTCACTTCCTGACATAGTCAACTGCCTGACACAATTCACTGCCTGACATAATTCACTGCCTGACACAATTCACTGCCTGACATAATTCACTACCTGACAAAATTCACTTTCTGACATAGTCAACTGCCTGACACAATTCACTTCCTGACACAATTCACTGCCTGACATAATTCACTTCCTGACACAATTCACTGCCTGACGAAATTCACGGCCTGACATAATTCACTGCCTGACACAATTCACTGCCTGACACAATTCACTGCCTGACACAGTTCACTGCCTGACACAATTCACTGCCTGACACAATTCACTGCCTGACATAATTCACTGCCTGACACAATTCACTGCCTGACATAATTCACTACCTGACAAAATTCACTTTCTGACATAGTCAACTGCCTGACACAATTCACTTCCTGACTCACTGCCTGACATAATTCACTGCCTGACACAATTCACTGCCTGACACAATTCACTGCCTGACACAGTTCACTGCCTGACACAATTCACTGCCTGACACAATTCACTTCCTGACACAATTCACTGCCTGACACAATTCACTGCCTGACACAATTCACTGCCTGACACAGTTCACTGCCTGACACAATTCACTGCCTGACACAATTCACTGCCTGACACAATTCACTGCCTGACACAATTCACTGCCTGACACAATTCACTGCCTGACACAATTCACTGCCTGACACAGTTCACTGCCTGACACAATTCACTGCCTGACACAATTCACTTCCTGACACAGTTCACTGCCTGACACAATTCACTGCCTGACACAATTCACTTCCTGACACAATTCACTGCCTGACACAATTCACTGCCTGACACAATTCACTGCCTGACACAATTCACTGCCTGACACAATTCACTGCCTGACACAATTCACTGCCTGACACAATTCACTGCCTGACACAATTCACTGCCTGACACAATTCACTGTCTGACATAGTTCACTTCCAAAATACACCATAACACACAATCGGGCACTCACTGACACCCAATCTGGCACTCCCTGACACCCAATCTGGCACTCCCTGACACCCAATCTGACACTCCCTGACACCCATTCTGACACTCCCTGACACCCAATCTGACACTCCCTGACACCCAATCTGACACTCCATGACACCCAATCTGACACTCCCTGACACCCAATCTGACACTCCCTGACACCCATTCTGACACTCCCTGACACCCAATCTGACACTGCATGACACCCCGTGCTTCTGAAAACTGCAGGCCCACAATTGAAATTCTTCATTTGATTTGAAAAATCAGATTGAAGGAAACAAGTACAAGGTGTACTTTTGGGGTCTGAGAGCGGCAGAGGACTGAGCGCTGACGGTGTCTGATTCAAACTAAGCGGAACTCGTTTCGGATTTTCATTTTCACTTTTTGGCGCGCAATTTTGGCGGCCCTGCGCAATTGCCGAGCCAAGAAAACTGGATTTAACGCGGGTTGGGTCGCTGAGAAATGCAGAATTAGGCAGACAAAAATAACTCAATTTTTTGTTGTCGAGTCCGGGTCAGCGCGCACATCAATTATTGTTGCTAAACTAAACAGCTAGATCATGGATTACTAAGCTATAGACTGTTTTCTGGCCAGACTCTAGGCCTAGAGCTCCTTGGCTTCAGGTAGCAGTAGCCTATTTCCAGGCTCTAGGCTTAGAGCTCCTTGGCTTCAGGTAGCCGTAGCCTATTTCCAGACTCTAGGCCTAGAGCTCCTTGGCTTCAGGTAGCCGTAGCCTATTTCCAGACTCTAGGCCTAGAGCTCCTTGGCTTCAGGTAGCAGTTGCCTATTTCCAGACTCTAGGCCTAGAGCTCCTTGGCTTCAGGTAGCAGTTGCCTATTTCCAGACTCTAGGCTTAGAGCTCCTTGGCTTCAGGTAGCAGTTGCCTATTTCCAGACTCTAGGCCTAGAGCTCCTTGGCTTCAGGTAGCAGTTGCCTATTTCCAGACTCTAGGCCTAGAGCTCCTTGGCTACTTGCTTTGAAAAATGTATTCAAAAAACTGGAATTAATTAAAGCGCAACAGGAAGCAGTTTCGCGTCTGCCCTCCAGCTGCTCCTTTTTCAAAACGAAAACAAGTTTTCAAACGAGAAGTAGGAGAAATCCGGCTGTTATTGCGAATTTCCTGCTTTTCTTCAGAATTTAATTATAAAAAAAAACGCTGCCTGTGCTACTTAGACAGCTTGGGCGCGCGAGTAGTACTGAGCGCAAGTTTCATCAAGGTAGCCAAGGCGGGTCACAAATGAAGACTCAATACGTCAAGGACTGGGACTGTTAAACAAAGAAAGGAATTCACACATTGCTTCAAGATCAGGTCACCCAGCTCGATCAGTCAAAAGGTGACACGCACTCACAGAGGGCGCCGTAGGCTCCCGAATCTGTGATGTCCACCAGCTTCCGTAGTGTTGTGTGTCGAGCCATGGCCTTCTCCTCAAAATCAGTGGGTTCGCCAGCGGCCCAGACCCTCTTGTCCACCGTGATGTTGCAGGCCGCCCAGAGCCAGCCGTCGGTCTGAGCGGCCCACGAAACATGCGGTAGCCGCCCAGGTAGACAGCGACTCCCGGGCTGAGCGCAGTGTACATGGCTTCCACGTGGCTCTTCTCAGGCGAGTCAGTGACGTCGGCCAGCATCGCCAGGCCGGAATCCGACTCGCACCTGTCAGTTCAGGCAGTTACGGAGGCTGACCGCTTCTCCTGACCCCTAAGCACCCGACCCCTAAGCACACGTACGCAGGCAAAGCCATCCACGCTGCACACTCGTACCTTGGGAATGGACCCTCACCAGCAGATATTGCAAAGCCTCAGGCAGCAGAGAATCCTGCATTGATTCCACAACCACACCGCACAATTAGGAATAGCCCCCCCCCCCTGAACCTGCCACATTATCCGTCTCGCACCTGAGCTTCTGGGCTGACCAGGATGCGGTGGTGCTGATGGTGCGGTACTTCACTCCGCACAGCTCATTTCCGTAGCCAGGCGGGCACAGCGCGCCCGGCTCGAGTCCCGGCTGCCGCTTCACGAACAGGCGGCCTCTCCGGGAGCAGCCGCAGTCCCGCACCGACTTGCTGCACCTGTCGAACAAGAACAGCTGGCACGGACCGTCGGCCGTGGTGAAGGCCTGGCAGCTCGGCTCTCTGCCGCACTCGATGGAGCACTGCAGCTCCGATGCGATGCCGGCCAGCGTGCGGGTGAAGGCGCTGCGGATGCACAGGGAGCCGCTGCTGACCTGCCTGAAGCCCATGGGACACTGCTGCTGGCTGCCGCTCCGCCCGGCCAGCAGAATCAGGGCGCTGAAGGCCCAGGCCACGGCTGCTGCGGACTGCGGATGAGGCATCGCTGCTGAGGCCAGAGGCTGCAAAGGAGAATTTATGCTGAGACCTGCGAGAGTCAGCAGAATATTTCTGCTCGGAGTGAGCAGTTTCTTATTGGATTCTGCAATTCTCACATCAGCTGTGGATGGAGACAGGCATGGTGAGAAATGTTTTTGCGGAACAATTCTACTTTTTCTCAAGTACGCTATTGGCCTGCAATTGCTGAAGCAACATGACAATTAGTTTGTCAATGAAAAGTGATAACTGACGGTGTCAAAAAAGCAAGGAGCATTGGTGTGAGTCTAGTCATGTATTCCTCTCGAGAAAAGTGTCACAAAAACAACGAATAAGCCTTCAACTCGATTATTCTTTCTTTTTACACAGGTGGGCCAAATTTTTGGTGTGACAATCATTTCAAGCAGCTCTTGTTAACCTTTCATTTTCTTTCTGTAGATCCCCAGATCCCACACCTCTCACACCTGGAGATCTCACCACCTCTAATACCTGCAGATCTCACCGATCTCACACATTTAGATCCCAGAGAACATTAATCTAACACCAAAATAATCGAAAACAGAACCAGCTAGACCGCACTTCAAGAAGGGTATTTATTACTGAGCATATTACAGGTTAAAAAACGAGCTCAAATGTACAGGTGGATGCAGAGGCAGCAGAGCTACAGTCGTCAATAGGACACCCTTCCCGTGGGGGCGGCGCCACAGAGGCCTCCCTCTGTGCCAATTGTCCTAGTCACACTCACCTCTTTTGGAGACTGCCACCTGCGGCCTGCACTACCGGCCGCTTCAGGGGGAAGCCTCCGCCCATGAGAACGTCGCTCACCATCCTGGTCCCGGCCCTCACCTGCCTGGCCCTCGCGTCCCTGGTCCTCCGAGCCGGAGACGTCGAGCCCAATCCGGGACCCACCTGGCCGTGTGGATCATGCGGACGAAACGTCGGCAGAGTCAGTGCCCTCGAGTGCACCTGCTGCCGCACGTGGTCCCACGGAGCCTGTATTAACATCAGCAACACTGAAATTAGGAGACTCGCCAGACAAGGTAGTAACTGGGTCTGTGAAGCCTGTAACCGCACGCCGAACAGCTCCAGCCCACCAGGCACGGCCGAGACGCCCCAACACTGCGATCACCGCCAACGCCAAACTGCCGCCCAGAGCCCTAACGCCAACAATGACAAAACCACGACCAGTCAGACCGACAGAACCGAACCGGACTTGACCCAAAAGCCCACCGACATTGTTATCCTCCAACTTAACTGCAATGGCCTCGGAGCGAGAACGACCGAGCTCGCCGCCACCCTAGACCGACTCAAACCCCACGCGGTCCTTCTTCAAGAAACTTTCCTGCGACCGAGCTCCCGCCCACCAAAGTTCTCAGGCTACAACGCCACAGCCCGCCTCGACTACGAGAACCCGGACCAACGCCGCGGACAGCCGAACCAAGGGGGCATCCTCACGCTCGTTCGTGACGATGTCCCTTTCGAACCCCACAACAATCCGTACCAATCTCCTGCCGACCAACTCACTTTCTGCAGCTCCACCTCGATCTACCCGTCTACTTCGAGCAAGCCCATCGTGCTGATCAACGTCTACTCGCCGCCGGCCACTAGAGCCCTCAGGGACAACACCCCCGAGCAAAACATGAACCCAGAGGCCCTTGCGGTAGGCCCCAACTCGATCGTGGCAGGCGACTTCAATGCCCACGCGACCGCCTGGGACCACCACCAGCGCAAAGACACACTAGGCCAAAAACTAGACGACTGGAGCTGCCGCCTGAACTTGGCTCTGCTCAACGACGGCAGCTGCACTCGCATTAACCCAGCCACCGGAGGCCGATCAACCCCGGACGTCACCTTTGCCACGGCCGACCTGGCCGGCAGGACCACCTGGCAGACAGGGGCGATGTCGGATCAGATCACCTCCCTATCTGGATCAAGATCTCCACGAAATCGCCCCCGCACCAACGATCCCGCAGGGGCCGTTTCAATTTCAAAAAAGCCGACTGGTCAGCGTTCCGCAAAAAATCTGACGAACTTCTCAAGCAAATCGACATCCAAGCGCCCACACACATCGAAAGCGTCAACCGAGCCCTCACCGACTCTATTTTGAAGGCCGCTAGGTCATCTATCCCTACGGAGACGGCCCCAGACAGAGATCGCCTTTTTGAAACGAGAAATGCCAAGCTGCTGTCGACCTCCGCGAAGCGGCACGCCTGGCTGTTCAGACCGCCCCCCTGGATACCCAGGCCCTCCAAGCGTACCAGGACGCTAAGGCCACTGCCGAGCGAGTCATCCAGGAGGAGAAAACCCTACACTTCCGAGAAGCGGTCTCGAACCTGTCGCCAAATGACAGTCTATGGCGCCTCATCAAGATCCAAGACGGCCGACGACCGACCGCCACCCCCTCGACTATCTTCACCAAGAACCACGATCCCGGGAATCCACCCGCCAAAGCCATCACGGATAAAGAGAAAGCCGAACTATTCTGCGCCGACTACGCGACGGTCTCCCGGCTCCCAAAGTCTAGACCAGAAGACAGACCCGTCGTCATCGAGGCACACAAGGCGAGCAACACCAACGACTGCCCCTGCAACGGACTGAGGACGGAGATCTGCAGCCCTTTCAATATCGGCGAACTCAACGTCGCGATCCGTCAACTCAAGACTGGCAAATCACCAGGAACCGACGGCGTCTGCAACGAACTCCTCAAACAACTCGGCGACGCAGGCCGGAACGCCCTCCTGGAACTACTAAACCGTAGCTGCTCACTGGCTCAGTCCCAACTGCCTGGCGCCGGGCCGAAATCATCGCCATCCTGAAAAAAGACAAAGACCCGAGCGCCACTAGCTCCTACCGACCTATATCTCTCCTTAGCTGCGTCAGCAAACTCATGGAGCGCCTCTTACAAAACAGACTCTATCACTGGCTGGACACCAGAGGCCTCCTCAACCGGAACCAAGCGGGTTTCCGACGAGGCCACTCGACCATGGACCAGCTCGCCCGCATTACCCAAGCCATCTTTGACGCCTTCGAACAGAGAAAACCGGAGAGAGCTACCTCGTCCTCCTGGACTTCGCTAAGGCATACGATAAAGTGTGGCGACCAGCCCTGTACGCCAAGATGGCCCGGCTGGGTATTCCCAAGCACCTGATTCGGTACCTGAGAAACTTCCTTGCAGACCGTCGTGCACGTGTTAGATGGGGCAGTGCGACCTCGAACTGGAGAGTTTTCACGGACGGCCTCCCGCAAGGATCCGTGATCGCCCCCTCCTTTGGCTTATATATGCCTACGACATTGATGCCGAGATGGCCGAGAACGTACACCGCTCACTTTTCGCAGACGATACCGCGCTACTTGCCACAGGACGCTCCCTCGCTGCCTGCGCCGACAAACTGCAACCCGCCCTTGACCAAGCGGCTGCCTGGACCCGTAAATGGAAAGTGAGCCTCAGCCACTCCAAGTGTGCCTACTCAACCTTTACCCTCGATCCTACCGAGTGCGGCGGCAAAGTCCGACCCGCTCTGCGACTTGAAAACCACGACCTCGCCTATGACCCCACGCCGACATTCCTAGGACTCAAGCTGGATGACCAACTCACCTTCTCGCCACACACTGAGATAGTCCGACAGAAAATGGCCGACCGACGTCGATGCATCCAAGTGCTCGCTGGCAAGAGCTATGGCGCCCACCGTCGCACCCTACGTGCGGCCTACATGGCCTACGTACGGTCGGTTTTTGACTACGGAGCGGCACTATACTTCAATCATGCGGCACCAACGGCGCGCCTCAAACTCGAGGCCGAGCAAAACAAATGCGCCAGAATTATTACCGGCTGTCTGGGCATCACGAGACGACGCTGCCTACTCGCCGAGGCCGGACTACCAGCCCTCAGCATCCGAGCCAAAACCTTAGCCGCAAACGAATTCATTCGCCTGCTCGGCCTACCGGACGACGACCTGGCCCGTACCCTTATGGTAGCCCAAGTCGCCCCTCGCCTCCGCTACAGAGCCCACGAAGCTTGGGAGCGTGAAGGCCCAGCGGACCGGCCCGTCGACACGGACCTCCACGATGAAGACATCGTCTTGAGTCACCGGCCATGCTTCAGACGAGTAGGCCTGTGGCTCCTGAGCCTTGCCGGTATCCACATCGGAGACATAGACCGCCAGCACTACCCGGCTCTCCCGCCGTGGCACTTAGCCGACCAGGCGATCACCATCGCTACCGATCTCGCCCGGCCGACCAAAAGATCCGACCCACTGGAGGCCCGCCGTGCTGCGGCAGAAGCCACCTTGGCCCTGTTACCGAGCGCCGACTGCACCATCTGGACGACGGCTCCGTTAGCCCGGACGGCGCTGCTGCCGGCGGAGGTGCTCTCCTCACTGCCGAATCCATCGAGGCACTCCGCATGTCCATCCGCCAGCCAGCCGGAAAGTGGTGCAGTAGCACCCACGCTGAATTGGTCGCCATCGAGGCAGCGATAAGAGCCCTACGTCAAACCCTCGACACCATCGGCAACCGCGGCTCTCGGTTCACATCTGTACCGACTCACGATCAGGCCTTCAGGCCATCAACCAAGGCCCGTACCGTTCTACTAATTCGCTCGTCCTCACGATCTGGCGACTCATCACCGACCTCCCAGCTCAGACCAGGCTCCACTTCCAATGGGTTCCTGGCCACGCGGACATTGCTGGTAACGAGGCGGCGGACGCCCTCGCCCGCGAAGCTGCAGAATTGGAACCGAACACCGCGCAACTTTCCCAGGCCTCCGCCAAAAATGCCGTCCGCCACGTACTGTCCAATTGGAGAACTGCGCGGGACCGCACGCATCCGCACCTGACTCCGACGCCAGGCCACGATGACCTTCCCAGGTGGGCCAGGTGACGGTCAGCCAAATCCGCACTAAGAAATCCCCCCTGACTCGCGACACCCTGTTTCGGTTCGGCCTCGCTCAGAACGACCGATGCGCCGACTGCGGAGAACCGGACTCGGTCGATCATCTTATGCTCTACTGCCCCTGCACCACCAGGCCCGCATCCGCACCTGGGGGGGTGGTCATTTCCTGGAACGACGTTCTCGAGGGTGGCGGCGCCCTCATCTGTGCTACCTCAAGAGGGTGGGTCGGACCGAGCCGCCCATCGACGACCCTGGCGGCC
>NIVC01003428.1:0-38000 GCA_002269645.1 Macrostomum lignano | reverse complement strand
CTGAAATGACTTTAATAACTTTAAAAGCCCAAGCTTGCAGGTTTAAATAACTTATTAATTTGGTTTAGCACTAATGTATATTAGCCAGAAATTGAAATTTACATGGTAGCTTTAGCTAAATTCTAAGAAAGGCAATAAAAATTGGGGTGGGGGGTAGTATAGAAGTAGCAATTGAAGTTTTGGCTAGATAAGCCTTGAATTTAAAAGTATATTGAAACGGCTTCTGTTTGACTTGCTACTAAACTGAAAGTTTATATATAAATATGTTGAGTGGCCTATCTAGTTATTCTAGTATCTGTGATATAAATCAGGGCAGTTGCACACGTATGAATTTAGTTGATAGTCAACATATTCAACTATGTAGATCATTAGTTAATACTAGTGTTTTTAGTACTGTTCTCATTATTAATTACTAACAAATTTTAGACCTAAGTTTCCAAAAAATTCTAGTTCTAAATTCTATGCACAATTTGGTATATGCCAAGCATAATCTCAAGTGTTGTAGGCATATTAATTTTTATATAAATATGCACACAAAAAAAAAAAAAACAAGGGCTCATGTATGTGGGAAAATTATATCATTGAGTATATTATCTGCAATATATATAGTTCTGTATTAGTAAAATAAAATCCTATCAAAATGTTTACATAGAAACTTTTTAATCAGGTAAACATTTTATTGGGTAATTTTTTGGTTATTCTGCACTTGTAAAGGCACTAAGGCTTTGATTAAACATAAAGTAGAGGTCTATATACAGTTCTAAACCTAAAGCCTTTGTTTAAAATGCACTTTCTTTAAGAATAGAACTGCTAACCATTTAGTGCTGACCTGGTAAATCTTTAAAAAACTACTTATCTGTAGGGCCTAGTGAGGGCAAGCAAGACCCAAAATAGTAAATAAGCATCTATAGACCTCTACTATATAGTTATCTGTCAATAAATCTATTATTTTACTATTGATTCCAATTTGGATTAAATGACACTTTGGCTAATAATAGGCCTTATTACCATCAAGCAATAATAAATATTTTATTTCATTAGAAGTATACACATTCTTAACATTTCATAATTCTATCAATTGCTGAATTTGAGTTATCTTTAAGTGTGTAGTCGTTTATTAATATTTTTTCTAAATACCAAACAAACATAATTTAGTCAAACTGATAGAATTAAATTTGAACTTTATTTTTTGACAAAATTTCTAGATATAAGCAAAAGTACATCACAATTCTATCCTACCCCATAAAATTGCTTTATTTTTATGCTTTAAAGCTACTTGCTTTATTAACTACACTTATAGTCCAGGCATCTCTGCAAGCTTCCATCTCTGTGATTTAAACAAATCTTCGCAGAAAGAGACCGTGAATACTACAATTTATTTATTTATATATTAATCTTACAGTTAAAGGCAGCAGCAATGGTTAAGGAAACAAAGTTCTACGATTTGCTAGGCGTGACCCCCGAACGCTTCTGAGCAGGAGCTCAAGAAGGCTTACAGAAAATTGGCATTGAAATATCATCCGGACAAGAATCCGGAGGCTGGCGACAAGTTCAAGGAGATTGCCATGGCGTTTGAAGTGCTATCCGATCCTAAGAAGAGGAAGATCTATGATGAGGGTGGCGAGCAGGTGAGACTTTGCTTTCTGCTATTAGCTTCTGCTTTTTTATGTTCCACTTCCCGTTTTTTCCCTTTCCCCTTTTGCCCCATCCCATTATCATCATTTATCCCATTCCCCTCCCATCATCATTTATCCCATTCCCCTCTCCCTTCATCATTGATCCCATTCCCCTCCCATCATCATTTATCCCATTCCCCTCTCCCATCATCATCCCATTCCCAGCTCTACCCATCATCACTGATCCCATTCCCCTCTCCCCGTCATCATTTATCCCATTCCCCTCTCCCCGTCATGATTTATCCCATTCCCCTCTCCCCGTCATCATTTATCCCATTCCCCTCTCCCCGTCATAATTTATCCCATTCCCCTCTCCCCGTCATCATTGATCCCATTCCCCTCTCCCGTCATGATTTATCCCATTCCCCTCTCCCCGTCATCATTTATCCCATTCCCCTCTCCCCGTCATCATTTATCCCATTCCCCTCTCCCCATCATCATTTATCCCATTCCCCTCTCCCACCATCACTGATCCCATTCCCATCTCCCTTCATTTATCCCATGCTATAATATGAAGTGCCTTATGATTTCCCCATTTGCACGCCGAAGTTGCTATTTCGCATGAAATTATAATTTCGCGTGCTCATTTTACCCGCTGGCTTCACTCACCCACAATGCACTCTCTTCACTCTCTCCCTACCCCTCCAACTTCAGGCCCTGAAGGAGGGCACGCCGGGCGAAGGCTTCAGCTTCCACAATCCCATGGACATATTCGACATGTTCTTCGGCGGCGGCGGCCGTTCGCGCGGTCCCCGACGCGGTAAAGACGTTGTCCACCAGCTAGGCGTCACCCTGGAGGAGTTGTACAACGGCGCCACTAGGAAATTAGCCGTGCAAAAGAATGTCGTCTGCGACAAATGCGAAGGTCGGGGCGGCAAAGCCGGCGCTGTTCAGGCCTGCTCGAACTGTCGCGGCTCTGGCATGGAGGTGCACCTTCGCCAGCTGGCTCCTGGCATGGTGCAGCAGATCCAGACTGTTTGTCGCAACTGCCAGGGCCAAGGCGAAGTGATCAATGCCAAGGATCGTTGCAAGAAGTGCGAAGGACGAAAGGTTAGTAATGTTTGTGTTGCGATATACTACTGCTAATCAGTAGGCGTACAATCTGAGATTAAAAATCCCCTTGACATCCAAAAAATGCAGGTAAATCGCGAGAAGAAGATACTCGAAGTAAACATCGACAAAGGCATGAAGGATGGCCAGCAGATTCGTTTCACCGGCGAAGGCGATCAAGATCCCGAACTCGAGCCCGGGGATATCGTCATCGTGCTAGAGGAGCGCGAGCACGAGACCTTCATTCGTCGGAGTCGCGACCTCATCTTGAAGCTCACCATCAATCTGAACGAGTCGCTGACCGGATTCAAACGCGTCATTGGCACCCTGGATCAGCGCAGCCTGCTAATTGAGTCGCGACCTGGCGAAGTGATTCGCCACGGCTCCTATAAAACTGTCGAACACGAGGGCATGCCAACTTATAAGAATCCGTTCGAGAAGGGCCGCCTTATAATACATTTCACTGTGGAGTTCCCGCCAACCGGTTTCCTCAGCGAGAAAGAGTTGAAGCAGCTGCGCAAACTGCTTCCGCCAGGACAGGAAGTCATCGTTCCCGACGATGCTGAGGAGACTGTCATGACCGAATTCGACCCTGAAATGGATGCCAGGCAGCAGAGAGACGGTAAGTTTTCTAATGGAAAAAGTTTATTACGCAACATATCGGTATATTAGATCGAATTTCGATTAGGTCTCTACGCAGATGTACATGGCATGTTTAAGCTATAAAATTATCTGTAATATTAATTTATTATTGCTTTACAAGCTTTTAAATCCAATGAGAGTTCAATAAAAGTGTCTTACAAAACATATCGGTAGTAAAATCGATTAATTTCTCCGCAAACATTCGCCAATTAATAATTTGTTACTAACCAAGCAAACAAATTTACTAAGAGTATATACAACTGTGCAAATTTTATATCGCTTGCTTTAGTGTTTTAGATTATATAATACATAATGCACTTTGTATTTTTGAACTCGACCCTCGCCTTTGAATTTAAATCTCTTTCTTCACAATACCCCGTGCTCCTCAAACATTTTAGAGAGAATGAGGAGCCAGTTTGGTAACTAAATCTGTCTGATTTGATATTATACCTTATGTAGTTTCTTACCTAACCATACGCTTAATGCCGCTTATTAATCAGCTTGCTCTTATCAACTGTCTGACTATTAGATTTATTCTTTTTTAGACAATATGTTTCTACGCTGCACCACTGAGCAGCATTAGTTAGTAGTTGATTATTAATAAAGCAGTGTCTTTCTTTGCCTCTTTGTCTAAAGAAATTTGGCAGCGGTCGTTCTTCAACTAATTACAATTCAATCTCTTCCCCCTAAATCTCGTTCCTCAATGTACACTCGACCGACTTCACCCCCAGAACCCGGTCCCTCAATGTACATTAGACCGCCTTCACTACAAAAACCCGGTCCCTCAATGTACACTCGACCGCCTTCACCCCCAAAACCCGGTCCCTCAATGTACACTCGACCGCCTTCACCCCCAAAACCCGGTCCCTCAATGTACACTCGACCGCCTTCACCCCCAAAACCCGGTCCCTCAATGTACACTCGACCATCTTCACCCCCAAACCCCGTCCCTCAATGTACACTCGACCGCCTTCACCCTCAAAACCCGGTCCCTCAATGCACACTCGACCACCTTCACCCCCAAAACCCCGTCCCTCAATGTACATTAGACCACCTTCACCCCCAAAACTCCGTCCCTCAATGTACATTAGACCACCTTCACTCCCAAAACCCCATCTCTTAATGTACATTAGACCGCCTTCACCCCCCAAACCCCGTCCCTTGATGTACACTCGACCGCCTTCACCCAAAAAGCACAGCCAACCATACTATCTCCCAATTTATACAGAGATTTTTTCCAAAGTCAGATTTTTTATGCACGGCGTGTCGCAATCTAATTCTGAACATTGTTTTTTAACTATTTATAATTCCTAATAATCATATTATATTTCCTATTTAAGTCGTTAATATTAAACTATTAACCTAAATTCACCCGCAGGCGGTCGCGGCGGCTTCATGCGGGCCGCAGCCGGCGGCGCAGACTCCGACGATGAAGACGGAGCTGGCGGCGGTCAGCGAGTGCAGTGCGCCTCGTCCTGAGCTCGGCGAGTTAAATAAAAATAATAATCATCATCATCATCATAGTAAAAATAATAAGAAACAATTTATATTCTTTTTTCCCAACCAATTTTTAGCCGTCTAAGTCCCTCCCTCACTTGGCTGTCAACTGTTGTTCCAATATACAATTATATTAGTGAATATCTAATACAAATAAGTTGGCCGCACCACAAAAACTGTTATCCTTATCCTTGTCTGTTAATCTTTTTGTGCTTTTTAATATTGTAATTCAAATCTCTGTTCCTCCTCCGTTTTTTATGTTTTTTCTTCGCTATTTATCAACTCCTCCCATAGTGCAGTTGTAGACCTGCGGTGTTAAGGACAGGTAAGGACACTACCTGCATAGCAACATAGCAACTAAATAACATTATTTAATCCGCTATGATCATAGCGCCTTTGAAAAAAATAACAATAGCTCTTTCTGCTCGAAAGTTTGCTGTCTGTCTGCCTGTAGTACAATTTTATTCAGAATAAACAAAACAAATAAACAAAAACAACTTAATCTAAATAAAATAATTTGGGCGTTTCGCATAATTAAGAACATGATATGCGTCTATATTAATAAAAAAGTATGACTCATCTTTTCTTCCTTGCTGGTTGTAACAGCACTAAGCATTTTTAAATAGCAGTCTAATCGCTTTACCACACCTATAATAAATTTCCCACACTCCTTTACCACACCCCTAATCACTTTCCCACACTTCTTTACCACACCCATAATCACTTTCCCACACTCCTTTACTACACCCATAATCACTTTCCCACGCTCCTTTACCACACCCATAATCACTTTCCCACACTCCTTTACCACACCCATAATCACTTTCCCACACTCTCTTTCCACACCCATAATCACTTTCCCACACTCCTTTACCACACCCATAATCACTTTCCCACACTCCTTTACCACACCCATAATCACTTTCCCACACTCTCTTTCCACACCCATAATCACTTTCCCACACTCCTTTACCACACCCATAATCACTTTCCCACAGTCTACCACACCCATAATCACTTTCCCACAGTCTACCACACCCATAATCACTTTCCCACAGTCTACCACACCCATAATCACTTTCCCACTCTCCTTTACCACGCCCATAATCACTTTCCCACTCTCCTTTATCACACCCCAATCACTTTTTCAGACTCCCATATTCTGTAAGCTCCGATCTCACTTTCCCATATCCTGTAAGCTCCAATCTCAGTTTCCCATATTCTGTAAGCTCCAATCTCAGTTTGCCATATCCTGTAAGCTCCAATCTCACTTTCCCATATCCTGTAAGCTCCAATCTCACTTTCCCAAATCCTGTAAGCTCCAATCTCACTTTCCCATATTCTGTAAGCTCCCATCTCAGTTTCCCATATTCTGTAAGCTCCAATCTCACTTTGCCATATTCTGTAAGCTCCAATCTCACTTTGCCATATTCTGTAAGCTCCAATCTCACCTTCCCATATTCTGTAAGCTCCAATCTCACTTTCCCATATTCTGTAAGCTCCCATCTCACGTTCCCATAATCTGTAAGCTCCCATCTCACTTTCCCATATTCTGTAAGCTCCAATCTCACCTTCCCATAATCTGTAAGCTCCAATCTCACCTTCCCATAATCTGTAAGCTCCAATCTCACCTTCCCATAATCTGTAAGCTCCAATCTCACCTTCCCATATTCTATAAGCTCTTATCTCACTTTCCCATTAGGCCCATCCCAGCAACTTAGTTTTTTTAGTTTCAGTTTTTCAGATGCTTCAGAACCAGGTTCAGCCGTTTTATATTTTCTATATTTCGGTAAAATGTCAACCTTCTGAAATATTCTTCAAATTTCTGATAACTGCATCGCTATGCGGCCCGGAATTGGCACCAATGGAAGCTGGAGAGCCGCATTGGAAGCTTCATCATCAGCTGGTCAGCAACAGCAGCAGCCGCAGCCTATTGGCCCAGCAGGCAGTCTTGCCAGCATAACAACTGGCCAGTTGGTGCAAGGCACAAACGGTGACATCTATATAATGGTGACGCCCAGCAGCTCCGTTACTACTACTGCTGGCTCTGCCGCTGCCACTGCCTCTGTAGCCACTACTTCACACATTGCCGCTTATCAATTGCAATCTAATGCCGCTCTGAATTCCATAGATGCCAATCATCATCAACAGCATGCTGTTAAACGACCTCGACCTTATAGTGGCGGCAGTGGCAGACCGTCTCACTCTCAACAGCAGCAGAACTTTCTGTTGGATTCAGATCGACTTGTTGGCAGCAACAGCAATAGCAATAGCAGCAGCAGCGGTGGCGGCGGCGGACCAGTCATTGCTTCTGTTGTTGGAAATGTCAACGGCAGTGCAGCTAATGGACAGCTGTCGGCTTGCTGCGATCGGGAGAAGCGTAGAAAATCAAGTCATAATGAGGTAAAAATTAAATGCAACCTTTTTGATCAACATTTGGCCCTTTAATCCCTGTAACTGATGTAGCCTGAAGGTCAATTCTCGCGAGAATTGCATTTTTTATTGTCCTGTAATATTTGTCTTCTAATCTCGCATTAAAATGATCACCCTGTAGGATTCGCCTTTCTAAGGGTCGCCCAGTGTAAGATTAGCCTTTTCTAAGAATCACCCCTGTAGGATTCGCTTTTCTGAAAATCCCCTCTGTAGGACTCGTCTTTCTAAGAATCAGCTGTGTAGGATTCGCCTTTCTAAGAATCGTCTCTGCAGGATTCGCTTTTCTAAGAATCGTCTCTGTAGGATTCGCTTTTCAAAGAATCGCACCTGTAGGGTTTACCTTTCTAAG
The DNA here is from genome assembly GCA_002269645.1 of Macrostomum lignano. NCBI lineage: Eukaryota > Metazoa > Platyhelminthes > Macrostomidae > Macrostomum > Macrostomum lignano. The sequence goes on along the minus strand of NIVC01003428.1, from coordinate 30,353 downwards.
AATCGCACCTGTAGGACTCGCCTTTCTAAGAATTATCCCTGTAGCATTCGCCTCTTCAGAAATTCCCCCGTAGGATTCGCCTTTCTCAGAAATTCCCCCGTAGGATTCGCCTTTCTCAGAAATTCCGCGGTAGGATTCGCCTTTCTCAGAAATTCCCCCGTAGGATTCGCCTATCTCAGAAATTCCCCCGTAGGATTCGCCTTTCTCAGAAATTCCCCCGTAGGATTCGCCTTTCTCAGAACCATCTCTGTAGGATTCGCCTTTCTAAGAACCATCCCTGTAGGATTCGCCTTTCTAAGAATCATCCCTATAGGATTCGCCTTTCTAAGAATCGTCTCTGTAGGATTCGCTTTTCAAAGAATCGCACCTGTAGGGTTTACTTTTCTAAGAATCGCACCTGTAGGACTCGCCTTTCTAAGAATTATCCCTGTAGCATTCGCCTCTTCAGAAATTCCCCCGTAGGATTCGCCTTTCTCAGAAATTCCCCGTAGGAATCGCCTTTCTCAGAAATTCCCCCGTAGGATTCGCCTTTCTCAGAACCATCTCTGTAGGATTCGCCTTTCTAAGAACCATCCCTGTAGGATTCGCCTTTCTAAGAATCATCCCTGTGGGATTCGCCTTTCTAAGAATCATCCCTATAGGATTCGCCTTTCTAAGAATGGCCTTAAAATCGCCGCTGTGTCACAGGTGGAGCGGCGGCGCCGTGACAAGATCAACACGCTGATCAACCAGCTGGCCGAGATGATGCCAGCTCAGGAATGGAGCGGCCACGCAGCAGCAGCCGCCGCTGCAACCTCGGCTTCTCCGGACAGCCAGCAGGCTCTAACAATGGACTCAGAGCAAGACCAGGAGCTTCAGTTACAGCAGCAGCATCAGCAACAACAGCTTGATCAGCAGCAAGCGCCTTGGCTCTGCCTGCCAAAAAGTGCCGTATTAAACAAGGCGGTGGATTATTTCGGCAAATTGCAGATACAAAACGTACATTTAGCTGAAGAATCAAGTCAGCTGTTAACTAAAGTGCAAGATATGCAGCGGCAAGTGGAACTGCTTGAAATTGAGAATGCCAAGTTGAAAGCAATGTTGCAGACTTCGTCTCAGTCTTCTGGTGACTGTTAATTTTTTACTTTTTTTCGTCAGGCTTCTGCTAAAAACATTGTGAATTGTCTTTAAAGTAGTCGTACTTTATTTGAAGCCTTTCTAAGAATTATACATGTTAGGAAAGCTTCCATGAAAATAATAAAAAATACAATCGCTCCTTAAAGTGCATCGAAAAAATCTCACTAAAGTGCATAGAAAAGCACGCATAAAAGTACATCATAGTAGCCCCTATAAAGGTAAAATAATCAAAGCACTCATAAAAGTACACAAAAAAACCGTTAAAGTACATAAGAAGGTATATAAGTACATATAAACTCACTCACTAAAGTGCATAGGTGAATCTCCCATCATAGTGCCTATCCATAAATTGGATAAAATTAATTTAAACAGCTGATGTAGCAAATTTCAAAAAATTTATTGTAATATAATTTGCATATTTTTTATTGACTCGCATAGGGTTTGGCAAAAAAATAATAACTCTTGTTAAAACTGCTTGAATCAAGTTTTGACTGATTCTTAATTTTTTGTGGTATTTATATTTCTATTATATAATTTACGTACAGTAATGCACCGTGTATATAAATATATAAAAAGCTTACGCAGATACTCGGAGTAAAAAATTAATACTTATTTTGAGTTTGCGTTACTTCTTTAAAAAAGTTAGTCTTCGTATTAATAGTTAGAGGAGGTTACTACTTTTATTCTGTTTGGAGTTGCCGTCAGTTTATTTATTTTCATATTTCTTACCTAATTGTTCATTTGTAATTTCAATTTTTTTGCGCGGTGTTAAGAAGCCTTAGCTAATTCTTTATTTTTATATACTACTTGCTGGATAAGTAGAAACCGTGGGGTGTGGTTTTTCCTCAATTTTGTATACCATATAATCTCGTTTGATGCTGAGCACATCAGAAAGAGTAAATAAGAGACAGTGAATGCAAGTGATATGAGAACTAGGGGCAGTGAATGAGTGAGACATGAGAGCTAGGGACATTGAATGAGTGATAAATAAAAACTACGGACAGTGAATGACTGAGACATGAGAACCAGGGACTGTGAATGAGTGAGACATGAGAACCAGCTATCGAGAAGATAAGATTCATCAAAATTAAAAGCAACCAAATCTTTACTTTTATTTGTCTGCAATGCCCCCCCCCTCCGCGAGTTTAATCAGCAGTATTCATTTTAAACAAAAAGTATAGGAAAAGTTGTATTTTTTGTTAAATCATTTGAACTTTTTTACCTTTTCATTTTTATATTTATGCTGCGCTGCAAACTTTCAAGTGTACTGAAGTGCAGTCAGTTTTAACTTGAGCCGAATTGCCAACATAAACAGAAACTAATGTCGGAACCCGTAGCTGTGGAAGTACCTGCCGCTGACAATAGGTAAGCAGTTAGTTGGTGAGACTAGATATGGGTAGATTATACGATGGGGAGACTAAATATGAGTAGATTAGAGATATCGATAGGAGAGACTAGATATGAGTCGCATTTTGATCAGCTGCTCTGCTGGGTTCACATCCTCGTCCAGATTATAGGTATCGATGGGGAGACTAGATATGGGTAGATTAGAGATATCGATGGGGAGACAAAATATGGGTAGATTAGAGATATCGATGTGATAGACTAGATTAGAGAGATTAGAGATATTGATAGGAGATACTAGATATGGGTAGATTAGAGATATTGATAGGAGAGACTAGATATAGACAGATTAGAGATATCGATAGGAGAGACTAGATATGAGTAGATTATAGATATCGATGGGGAGACTAAATATGGGTAGATTAGAGGTATCGATGTGATAGACTAGATATGGGTAGATTAGAGATATTGATAGGAGAGACTAGATATGGGTAGATTAGAGATATCGATGTGATAGACTATATATGGGTAGATTAGAGATATTGATAGGAGAGACTAGATATGGGTAGATTAGAGATATTGATGGAGAGACTAGATATGAGTAGATTATAGATATCGATGGGGAGACTAGATATGGGTAGATGAGAGATTTTGATAGGAGAGACTAGATATAGACAGATTAGAGATATCGATAGGAGAGACTAGAAATAGGTAGATTAGAGATATTGATAGGAGAGACTAGATATAGACAGATTAGAGATATCGATAGGAGAGACTAGAAATGGGTAGATTAGAGATATTGATAGGAGAGACTAGATATGAGTAGATTAGAGATATCGATGGGTAGACTAGATATGGGTAGATTAGAGATATTGATAGGCTAGATATGGGTAGATTAGAGATATTGATAGGCTAGATATGGGTAGATTAGAGATGTTGATAGGTGAGTCAAGATATGAGTAGATTATAGATATCGATGGGGAGACTAGATATGGGTAGATTAGAGATATTGATAGGCTAGATATGGGTAGATTAGAGATGTTGATAGGTGTGTCAAGATATGAGTATGCATCTCAGCAACTCCCCATTGAGTCTCAGCATCCCAGCAGCTCCCGTTTGCCGACTTGGCTGGCTTCCTACAGGAAACCCCCCCCCCACCTTTCAATTGAATAAAAGCGACAAGGCCGCCAAGAAAGCGGCAGAGAAAGCGGCTAAAAAGGCGGCCAAAAAGGAGAAAAAAGCCGCCCATAAAGCAGCCGCAGGCGCCCCATCCACGGAGAATTCCGCTGGCGATGCCGCTGCCGACGCGTCGGAATCGTCCGAGGCCGACGTGTCGCAGGGTTTGTACGGCAATATGCCGTTAAACCGATCGGAGAACTTTCTGAGCAAATCCTACTCGCCTATCAAACTGTTGGAGTCCAGCTTGGATGGGAAATCCGTGTGGATTCGAGGCCGCCTGCACACGTCTCGGTTCAAAGGCAAAACTGGTTTCTTTGTTATTCGGCATCAGCACTACTCTGTGCAGTGTGTGCTGTCTGTTGGCTCGGCTGTGTCCCGTCAGATGATGAAGTTTGCCGCGTCAGTTAGTAAAGAGTCCATTGTTGATGTGGCTGGCGTGCTGCGTAAAGTGGATTCACCTGTGGCCGCGTGCTCGCAGCAGGAGGTGAGAAATTATTGGCATCAGCTCGCTCTGTTGCAGATTAGCGATTAATAGATTTATATCTGACAGATAGACTGGATCTGGGTAGATTTAAATCTGGCAGATAGAGTAGATCTGGGTAGATGTAGATCTGGCAGATAGAGTAGATCTGAGTAGATTTAGATCTGGCAGATAGACTTAAATTTAGAATCTGGCAGATAGACTTAGATTTAAAATCTGGTAGATAGACTTAGATTTAGATCCGTCGAATAGACTAGGGGGTCAGATAGACTAGGCAGATTAGATATACATGACAGTAAATCTCCGAATCGAAATCAGGTGGAGCTGCATACCACTGAGATCTGGTGCGTGTCGGCTGCGGAGCCCCGCCTGCCACTGCAAGTTGAAGACGCCATGCGCCCAGATCAACAGCAAGCCTCTCTAGCCACAGCCGGTCAGGAGATTAAACTCGATAATCGGGTCATCGATCTGCGTACTCCAACCAACCAAGCCGTATTCCGATTAGAGGCTGAAGTTTGCCGACTCTTCAGAGACACTCTGGCTGGTGAGTTCTTGCTGGCCTACTGATTAACTACCCTTAGCTAGCAGTAGTATAATAGGTGCATGTAATAAAGTAGCTCGTAGTATCCATAACCTGAATTCATCCAATCTCCAATTAGAATCCCCAATCAGAATCCCCAACCAGAACCCCCAATCAGAATCCCCAACCAGAACCCCCAATCAGAATCCCCAACCAGAACCCCCAATCAGAATCCCCAACCAGAATCCCCGATCAGAATCCCTAACCAGGATCCCCAATCAGAATCCCCAACCAGAATCCCCGATCAGAATCCCCAACCGGAATTCCCCAATCAGAATCCCCAACCAGAATCCCCAACCAGAATCACCAACCAAAATCCCCAATCAGAATCTCCAACTAGAAATCCCAAATCAGAATCCCGAATTTGAATCCTAAATCAGAATCCCCGATCAGAATCCCCAACCGGAATTTCCCTATCAGAATCCCCTATCAGAATCCCCAATCAGAATCCCCAACCAGAATCCCCTATCAGAATCCCCAACCAGAATCCCCGATCAGAATCCCCAACCAGAATCCCCGATCAGAATCCCCAACCGGAATTCCCCTATCAGAATCCCCAATCAGAATCCCCAACCAGAATCCCCGATCAGAATCCCCAACCGGAATTCCCCTATCAGAATCCCCAACCAGAATCACCAACCAAAATCCCCAATCAGAAACTCCAACTAGAAATCCCAAATCAGAATCCCGAATTAGAATCCTAAATCAGAATCCCCAATCAGAATCCCCAACTAGAAATCCCCAATTAGAAATCCCCAATTAGAAATCCCCAATCAGAATCCCCAACTAGAAATCCCCAATTAGAAATCCCCAATCAGAATCCCCAATCAGAATCCCCAACAAGAATCCCCAATCAGAATCCCCAATCAGAATCCCCAATAAGAATCCCCAATCAGAATCCCCAATCAGAATCCCCAATCAGAGTCCCTCATCAAATCTGCAATCCCCGCAGCTGAAAGCTTCGTGGAGATCCACACGCCGAAGATCATCAGCGCTGCATCAGAGGGCGGCGCCAACGTATTCGAGGTGACGTACTTCAAGTCCAAGGCCTACTTGGCCCAGTCTCCCCAGCTCTACAAGCAGATGGCCATAGCGGGGGATTTCGATCGAGTGTTCACCATCGGCAGCGTATTCCGGGCGGAGGACTCGAACACGCATCGGCACTTGACCGAATTTATTGGCCTAGACTTGGAGATGGCGTTCCTTAGTCATTACCACGAGGTGCTGGACACTCTCAGCCGACTATTTGTGGCCATATTCAAAGGCCTGCAGGCGAGCTGCGCCGATCTAATCTCCACCGTGTGCAAGCAGTACCCGGCTGAGCCGTTCGAGTTTCTCGAACCAACTCTTCGTCTAGAGTTTCCCGAAGCCGTCAGGATGCTAAGAGAGGCCGGAGCCGAACAGGGCGACTTTGACGATCTGTCAACGCCTAACGAGAAACTGCTTGGCCGTCTGGTTAAAGCAAAGTACAAGACGGACTTTTATATACTCGATAAGTTCCCGTTGGCTGCTCGGCCGTTCTACACGATGCCCGACCCGGCCAGGCCCGGCTATTCGAATAGCTACGATTTTTTTATGCGAGGCGAAGAGATCTTGAGCGGCGCCCAGCGCATTCACGACCCGGCCTTGTTGGTTGAACGGGCCCAGGGTTTTGGCATCGATACGGCTAAGATGCAGTCCTATGTTGATTGCTTCAAGTACGGCTGCCCGCCCCATGCTGGCGGAGGCATTGGTGAGGGCTCCGTGTGTTTTAGGGGGGCTGCTTGGGGGCGGAGACTAAGGGGAGGATCGATGGGGCGGATATTTATGAGGGCGAATGCCGATGTGGCGGATATTTATGAAGGCGGATTCCATTGGGGGCGGATATTTATGAGAGCGGATACTTATGGGGGCGGATATTTATGAGGGCGGATTCCAATGGGGCGGATATTTATGAGGGCGGGTGCCGATGGGGGCGGATATTTATGAAGGCGGATGCCGAAGGGGCGGATATTTATGAGGGCCGATGCCGAAGGTGCGGATATTTATGAGGGTGGATGCCGAAGGGGCGGATATTTATGAGGGTGGATGGGTGGCGGTGGTCAAAGCTTTCCGTTATAATTCGAGAGGGTAGGGTCATTGCCCTCCACTGTAATTATGGGGGTGGGGGTCATTGCCATCTCCTGTAATTATTGAGGGGGTCATTGAGCTGACTAATTATTACTCAACATGACTAGTGCGTGTACTTGTACCCCTCACGAATTGCCGCAGGTCTGGAGCGGGTCACCATGTTGTTTCTCGGGTTGGACAACATCCGCAAGACTTCCTTGTTTCCACGCGACCCGAAGCGGCTTACGCCTTGAAGACTGCTGGCCAAGACTGCCTTTATTTTTTTCGAGAGTACTGTTTGTACTTTTTGACGGCGTTTAGCTGATGGAGATAGGGATATAGTTATAAACATTTTAGCATTCATTGCGTTTAAGTCTTATGCTTAAACTTTGTTTGTGTTTAAAATCATAATAATACATTTGGATCATAAATTCATTATAATCTATTGATTGTCCAGGTAAGTTTTTGTAGCCTGCCGGTTGCCATGCCTACTTCATGTCATAGTCACCTGCCTGTGTGTGGTGCTGTTGTGGTTTAACTATCTGTCTAGCTGCTGTTTCTGGTATCTTTTCGATTCGAAATTAGCATTATAATTGTCTTTAAATTTCCATATTTGTACCTAATTTTCCCTTGGATTCCTCTCTAATACACCGTCAGATTCGTCTCTAATCCATCATGAGATTCGTCTCTAATCCACCATGAGATTCGTCTCTAATCCACCATGGGATTCGTCTCTAATCCACCATGAGATTCGTCTCTAATCCACCATGGGATTCGTCTCTAATCCACCATGAGATTCGTCTCTAATCCACCATGAGATTCGTCTCTAATCCACCATGAGATTCGTCTCTAATCCACCATGAGATTCGTCTCTAATCCACCATGAGATTCGTCTCTAATCCACCATGGGATTCGTCTCTAATCCATCAAGAGATTCATTCATTCGTACGTCTCTAATCCATAATGAGATTCGTCTCTTTTTCCATCATGAGATTCGTCTCTAATCCACCATGAGATTCGTCTCTAATCCATCATGAGATTCGTCTCTAATCCACCATGAGATTCGTCTCTAATCCATCATGAGATTCATCTCTAATCAATCAAGAGATTCGTCATGAGAGTTTTAAATCTCTGGAGAGATAAACTCAAATCCATCATAACATTTATGATGACAACGAATTGAGTTCAAAGTTCAAACTAAAAATGATTCCAAGAAAGCAATCTTCATCAAAGCAGCCCTGAGAACCATTCTTATGCCACACACTTGAAGTCGCTTGAATTGAATTGAATCCCCACTATTGATCTATCATCCAGTGAGCAGTGATTTTGATTGAACTTGATTTGATTTTGGTGTCTGTTTTTGTCTAGTTATCTGTCCGACCGATGACATTGCTTTTAGCTCGTATCAGCTTTATATTTATCTGTCTGATCCTGCGTTCTTGTTCTTATCGGTGCGGACAATACAACAAAAATCTACTTTGTTTTCTCAAGCCAAAAGCAGTTTGTGGCGTAGATTTCTGCAAAAGTCATAGTGTTCATGACTTTTGAGAATGGAAAAAATAATTGAAATTTATGTGCAGTTATTGGTATTTTCTTCATTTATTTAATTATTTATGCGAGTACGAGCACAGAAAGACTCGCTAATTCAAACTCATGCGAACATGAGACTCGCTAATTCAAACTTATGCGAACGTGAGACTCGCTAATTCAAACTCATGCGAACATGAGACTCGCTAATTCAAACTTATGCGAACATGAGACTCGCCAATCCATCGCCATGAGAACATGAGACTCGCCAATTCAAACTCATGAGAATGAGACTCGCCAATCCATCGCCATGAGAACATGAGAATCGCCAATTCAAACACATGCGAACATGAGACTCCCCAATCCATCGCCATGAGAACATGAGACTCGCCAATCCAAACTCATGCGAACATGAGACTCCCCAATCCATCGCCATGAGAACATGAGACTCGCCAATCCAAACTCATGAGAACATGAGACTCGCCAATAAAAACTCATGAGAATAAGACTCCCCAATCCATTGCCATGAGAACATGAGACTCGCCAATTCAAACTCATGAGAACTTGAGACTCCCCCAATCCGTCGCCATGAGAACATGAGAACCGATAATTCAAAATCACCTGTCTTTCTGTATGAATAGATCGAGTTGTTATAATCCTGTAATTGCTTAATCGCGGTGTGCCCTTCGGGACAGCTCGTTTAAGGTGACGTTGATGGGACTAGAAGTGTTAAGAAGGAAGGTTATTGCAGTTGGTAAGCCCAGTCTATTTTTGCGATGAAGGGCCATTGGGGTTGAGGCCCAGTGGGGGTTGAGGCCCAGTTTGGGTGAGGCCCAGTGGGGTTGAGGCCCAGTTTGGGTGAGGCCCAGTGGGGTTGAGGCCCAGTTTGGGTGAGGCCCAGTGGGGTTGAGGCCCAGTGAGGGTGAGGGCCAGTGGGCAAGGGGGGTTGAGGGCCAGTGGGTCTGGTGAACCAAGAGAACGCATTGGTTGTGGCGAACGAAGGAATTCTGGAATTAGAATTATTTTGGTGTCTATGACAGAAAGACAGAAAGCCTTTCTCTGCCATAGGAACCAAAAGAACAGACAAAGATTATATACATAACGAAGGAATTCTAAAGAATTCCTTGTGTGAACGCATAGCGCTGAACGCTGTTAGGGCCATAGACAGATTTGGCCAAGTAAAATCCGATTTCTCGAGAGCATACCGGATGCACTAGCGAAGCGTTAAAAATTTGTCAATGTAAGCGTCATATCGAGCATAAGAGAAGCGTCATGTCAAGTCATAAAAGAAAGTCGGTTGCCTCACCAGAGTCGGTGTCGGCAGTCCATCCCACCGCGGTCTCTCTCGTCAATTTTCTTCACTCGCGGTTCCCTCATCCTCACATGTCAGTCTGCAGTCTCATCAATCTCAACTCATCGATTCTCATCTCAATCTCGCACTCACCCGATGAAAACGTGACTGTGGCCTAGAATCGTAAATGAAGCGTTTGCGTCGTATTTGAATCGCTTTTGAAGCGTTTTGGAGTTGCACTGGGGGATAGGAGGGAAAGTAATTCTGTGTGATTCAAAACCGACGAGATGTCACGGTACACGGCAATACACTCCATCGCAACATTGTCGCCTATCCATGCTGCTCTAAAATACAAATGGTGGCGGTTCTACTGAAGACACTATAATACTGTGCAGCAGCAGCTCATATACTTTCATTTTAACACGCTGCAGAAACTTGCAAAGAATTGAAACGCATCAGATACGCTTCAAAAACGATTCAGAAACGATTCTAGCCATCAGAAAAATTGGTGCGACTCACTCACCCACCCCAGAAGCGTTTTAAGATCACAAGAATCGTTTCTGAATCACTTGAAGCGCATTTGAATCACTTGAAGCGTATTTGAATCACTTGACGCGTATTTGAATCACTACAACGATTCTAATACGATTCTTGTCACGGTAACGTTTTCATCGGGTCAACTGGCGATGGTGCTTTTCTACATTTTTCTGTACTGCAGTAGCTGTCATCAAACAAAAATGGAAAGTTTTGGGGCGAGAGGGCAGTTCTACGACTAGTTTATCATTGGTTTGTAACAAATTATTAATTTAAAATTGAACTCGATAAAACTCTTACTTTTCTCTCTACAGCTGCAGCAGCCTGTGCGCTGCACAAAAACATGCGGCTGTGGCCATCTTTTTCATTGTGCAGCTCTGCTCCAGCACTTTTATGAGCAAAACTTTTTTGAGAAATATTGTTTCAGAAAACACGGACACTACGGACACTGTTTAAAGATTGTGTTTATTTACTCGTAATAATCAGAGTCCAACATGATTTTTAAATGACGTTTTTTTGAAAAGTTAGTCTAATGAGTTAATCAGGCCTCAATTAGGAAGGGCTACTCATACACAACCATTATGCATTCACCACCGCAGATCTGCTTTCGATTTCCCGGACACCTGTAATCACATTTTCTTAAAGACAATCGTGTACCCCTTATTTCATCACCGCAGTAGCAAATTTTTCCACGTATTACTCCATAGTAGCGAGCTGTAGTGACACTGCAGTCCTTTTGACATCTCTCGATTTTCATGGACTCGCTGGATGATCCGTAGCCGATTAGAGATGGAGTGATGGACCCCAAATATAATCGTAGCAGCCTCTTTAAATTTAACTGAAATTTTAATGCAAAGTAAAGGACAAGCAAAGTGAAGGGCGCTACAGTCACTAGTTGCATTGTCAGTTGTAGTCGGGGTCGGTGCACCCAATGATGAAACAGTGCACAATATTTATATCATTTGTGTTGAGGTTGATGGCATGGGTGGTGCGCAGAGTCTACTCAGACTCAGATACTCAGATAAACTCAGACGATCGAGAGCTCACTCAGCTGAGTCAGTCAACTACGATAATACTCAGCGCTCCGTGCAACCAAGCCCTGTCGCTCGCTTGCCTGTCGGACTCGTGGAATCCAAGAGCATGTTGAGTGAGCTGCGTTATTTCTTAGAGGGCTGGAGATTCGTACTGTATTGTGTCTGCCTGGGGACGGGTCGATCACAACGAAGACGCGATCTTCCGCTCAGAGCTCGAAGCGGGTCCGGCCAGAGGATCGAAGGTACCTTGAGCTCGTGCTCTGAGGCTCATTGGATCAATCTGAGAGCGAGATCTGTTTCTGCCATTGTCCCAACACCAGTGTAAATTTCGAGTACAAGCTTAGCATTCCGGAATCGTTGCAAATTAAGGTTCAAAACCCGTAGCTCTACTGTTCAGCCTTTGCATAGTTGTGCGGGTCATCAATTCTTTGGGTGTTCTGAGGTTGATTAGTTTTTGTGTGCATTTTTTTGTTTTCCCTATCGGCCTCCTCTCTCTCTCGCTCCCCTCTCACTCCCGCTTGTATTGCTCTTTGGAATTATCTGATTGATCCCAAGCTGCTTGCGGCCTCTCTAAAGCAACACCACGGTTAGCAGTAGCGAATTTTCAGTTGTCTAACAATCGTCTGCTTATCGCCACCCTCATCTGCATTTTATGGATAAAAGTAAGCACCGAAAAACATAGTATGCAAAAACCTGATGCTAAATCTTAAAATTGCGATAAAAGGCGTTGATGTTTTTTCAAAGACATAGGATAAAAATTATGCTGAAAGCACCATTGGGAAGATGCTATCACTCAGTAAAAATCACTGTACTGTGGATATCCGTGTTTGGACTTATTAACCCACATCATGCTTGAAGAGCTAATATCCTGAAAAGGATATTGAAGGCTTTTTATCAGCTTGATTGGCTTTTTATCAGCTTGATTGGCTTTTTATCAGCTTGATTGGCTTTTTATCAGCTTGGTTGGCTTTTTATCAGCTTCATTGGCTTTTTATCAGCTTCATTGGCTTTTTATCAGCTTGATTGGCTTTTTATCAGCTTGATTGGCTTTTTATCAGCTTGACTGGCTTTTTATCAGCTTGATTGGCTTTTTGTCAGCTTGACTGGCTTTTTATCAGCTTGATTGGCTTTTTGTCAGCTTGATTGGCTTTTTGTCAGCTTGACTGGCTTTTTATCAGCTTGATTGGCTTCTTATCAGCTTGACTGGCTTTTTGTCAGCTTGATTGGCTTTTTATCAGCTTGACTGGCTTTTTATCAGCTTGATTGGCTTTTTGTCAGCTTGACTGGCTTTTTATCAGCTTGATTGGCTTTTTATCAGCTTGACTGGCTTTTTATCAGCTTGATTGGCTTTTTGTCAGCTTGACTGGCTTTTTATCAGCTTGATTGGCTTTTTATCAGCTTGACTGGCTTTTTGTCAGCTTGATTGGCTTTTTATCAGCTTGACTGGCTTTTTATCAGCTTGATTGGCTTTTTGTCAGCTTGACTGGCTTTTTATCAGCTTGATTGGCTTTTTGTCAGCTTGATTGGCTTTTTGTCAGCTTGACTGGCTTTTTATCAGCTTGATTGGCTTCTTATCAGCTTGACTGGCTTTTTGTCAGCTTGATTGGCTTTTTATCAGCTTGACTGGCTTTTTATCAGCTTGATTGGCTTTTTGTCAGCTTGACTGGCTTTTTATCAGCTTGATTGGCTTTTTATCAGCTTGACTGGCTTTTTGTCAGCTTGATTGGCTTTTTATCAGCTTGACTGGCTTTTTATCAGCTTGATTGGCTTTTTGTCAGCTTGACTGGCTTTTTATCAGCTTGATTGGCTTTTTATCAGCTTGACTGGCTTTTTATCAGCTTGACTGGCTTTTTGTCAGCTTGACTGGCTTTTTTCAGCTTGATTGGCTTTTTGTCAGCTTGATTGGCTTTTTGTCAGCTTGATTGGCTTTTTGTCAGCTTGATTGGCTTTTATCAGCTTGATTGGCTTTTTGTCAGCTTGATTGCCTTTTTATCAGCTTGATTGGCTTTTTGTCAGCTTGACTGGCTTTTTGTCAGCTTGACTGGCTTTTTTCAGCTTGATTGGCTTTTTGTCAGCTTGATTGGCTTTTTGTCAGCTTGATTGGCTTTTTGTCAGCTTGACTGGCTTTTTGTAAGCTTGATTGGCTTTTTGTCAGCTTGATTGGCTTTTTATCAGCTTGATTGGCTTTTTGTCAGCTTGACTGGCTTTTTATCAGCTTGACTGGCTTTTTATCAGCTTGATTGGCTTTTTATCAGCTTGATTGGCTTTTTATCAGCTTGATTGGCTTTTTATCAGCTTGATTGGCTTTTTGTCAGCTTGACTGGCTTTTTATCAGCTTGATTGGCTTTTTATCAGCTTGACTGGCTTTTTGTCAGCTTGATTGGCTTTTTATCAGCTTGACTTTTTATCAGCTTGATTGGCTTTTTATCAGCTTGATTGGCTTTTTGTCAGCTTGATTGGCTTTTTGTCAGCTTGACTGGCTTTTTGTCAGCTTGATTGGCTTTTTATCAGCTTGACTTTTTATCAGCTTGATTGGCTTTTTATCAGCTTGATTGGCTTTTTGTCAGCTTGATTGGCTTTTTGTCAGCTTGACTGGCTTTTTATCAGCTTGATTGGCTTTTTATCAGCTTGACTGGCTTTTTGTCAGCTTGACTGGCTTTTTTCAGCTTGATTGGCTTTTTGTCAGCTTGATTGGCTTTTTGTCAGCTTGATTAGCTTTTTGTCAGCTTGACTGGCTTTTTGTCAGCTTGATTGGCTTTTTGTCAGCTTGATTGGCTTTTTGTCAGCTTGATTGGCTTTTTGTCAGCTTGATTGGCTTTTGTATCAGCTTGATTGGCTTTTTATCAGCTTGATTGGCTTTTTATCAGCTTGACTGGCTTTTTATCAGCTTGACTGGCTTTTTTCAGCTTGATTGGCTTTTTGTCAGCTTGATTGGCTTTTTGTCAGCTTGATTGGCTTTTTGTCAGCTTGACTGGCTTTTTGTAAGCTTGATTGGCTTTTTGTCAGCTTGACTGGCTTTTTGTCAGCTTGATTGGCTTTTTGTCAGCTTGATTGGCTTTTGTATCAGCTTGATTGGCTTTTTATCAGCTTGATTGGCTTTTTATCAGCTTGACTGGCTTTTTGTCAGCTTGACTGGCTTTTTTCAGCTTGATTGGCTTTTTGTCAGCTTGATTGGCTTTTTGTCAGCTTGATTGGCTTTTTGTCAGCTTGACTGGCTTTTTGTAAGCTTGATTGGCTTTTTGTCAGCTTGATTGGCTTTTTATCAGCTTGATTGGCTTTTTGTCAGCTTGACTGGCTTTTTATCAGCTTGACTGGCTTTTTATCAGCTTGATTGGCTTTTTATCAGCTTGATTGGCTTTTTATCAGCTTGATTGGCTTTTTATCAGCTTGATTGGCTTTTTGTCAGCTTGACTGGCTTTTTATCAGCTTGATTGGCTTTTTATCAGCTTGACTGGCTTTTTGTCAGCTTGATTGGCTTTTTATCAGCTTGACTTTTTATCAGCTTGACTGGCTTTTTATCAGCTTGATTGGCTTTTTGTCAGCTTGACTGGCTTTTTGTCAGCTTGATTGGCTTTTTGTCAGCTTAATTGGCTTTTTATCAGCTTAATTGGTTTTTTGTCAGCTTGATTGGCTTTTGTATCAGCTTGATTGGCTTTTTATCAGCTTGACTGGCTTTTATCAGCTGATTGGCTTTTTATCAGCTTGATTGGTTTTTTATCAGCTTGATTGGCTCTTTATCAGCTTGATTGGCTTTTTATCAGCTGGATTGGCTTTTTATCAGCTTGATTGGCTGAAGGTTGGCAGCGGCACTAAAGGATCCTTCGACCTGCTTTTTAAACTCGCAGACCATTTGGTGTTTGCTAAACTAACAGCTGCTGCAGCCTGTGCACTACACTGGATTAGGAGGCTCTGGCTACATTTTCACAGTACAGCTCTGCTACAGCACTTTTTACAGCGCAAAACTTTTTGTGCGACTGCTGTCCTTGAGAAGTATTGTTTGAGAAATCACGGACACTAAAGTACAACGCTGAAAGATTTTGTTTTTTAATCAGGATTTTAATCATCTCTCATTGTCAGTGAGGCAGCTATTATTTTTTCATTCAAAGTCAGTTCCTTCGCTAGTAAATGAACTTGGCCTCAATCAGACGGGCTGCTCGTACACAACAGCTGTTTTAGGACCACCGCATAGCTGCTTTGGGTTTCCCGAACACTTGGAATCACAATATTTGGAAGGAACTTTTACTCCCCTCACTGAATCACCACAGAAGCATTTTAATCCGTTTGCGACTCCAAAGTAGCGATAAGTAGTGACACTGCAGTCCTTTTGGCAGCTCTCGATTGTCATGGACTCGGATGATTTTTGGTCTTGTAGTGTCGCGACTTTCCTAGTCATTTCTTAGTTCACCTTCAATTGTCTCTGTTTACTCCGTTTTCTCTCTCTCTGTCTAGCTCAATCTTGTTATTCTTATCTCTCTCTCCCTTGCTGCGTTCTGATTGGCTCTCCGTTCTCGCCTCTTTCCTCAGTCGCGCACTCCACCCCCTCTCTTTATTATCTGCAATTCAAACCCCCAAATTTTCACTCACCATTTTTTAATACAAAATATATTGACCGTGCAAGGCCTTTCGTGCCTAACGTTCGTTTTTCCGTTGCTCATCCTAAAGTTAAACAAATCGACTCCAAAATAACAACATTTAGATCCCACAAGTAATCGAAGCAGCCATGCAGTTTAACTGAAATTTAAATGCAAAGATCGAGTTACGCAAAAACTAATAAGAGAGTGCACTGCTCATGCTCAAACTCATGGACAAGTAAAATAGAATGGCGCTACAGTCGCTAATCGCATTTTCAGTTGTAGTCGGGGTCGGTGCACCAATGATGAAACAGTGCACAATATTTATATAATTTGTGTGCTGAGGTTGACAGCATGGGTGGTGCGCAGAGTCTACTCAGACTCAGATACTCAGATAAACTCAGACGATCGAGAGCTCACTCAGCTGAGTCAGTCAACTACGATACTACTCAGCGCTCCGTGCAACCAAGCCCTGTCACTTGCCTGTCGGACTCGTTGAATCCAAGAGCATTTTGAGTGAGCTGCGTTATTTCTTAGAGGGCTGGAGATTCGTACTGTATTGTGTGTGCCTGGGGATGGGTCGATCCCAACGAAGACGCGATCTTCAGCTCAGAGTTCGAAGTGGGTCCGGCCAGAGGACCGAAGGCACCTTGAGCTCGTGCTCAGACGCTAATTGGGTAAATTTATGAGTGAGAGCGAGATCCGTTTCTGCCATTGTCCCACACCAGTCAGTGCAAAGGTTTATGTAAGTGTCGCAATTTAAACACATAGGAAGAAAATAAAAGTTCAATAAGGGTGCATCAATGATGAACTTACATTTCGGGTGCTCTGCAACAAGAGACAGAAATTTACTCGTGTTAAAAATGAAAATAAAAATAGCTTTATCAGAATTTGGCATCAATGGACTGGGTTCGCAACTGAGCTCACTAGAGTACTCAACACTTGATGACATTGCTATTGCTAAATTGCTATATGCCCATTTTTATTCGCTCAAGTCAAGGAATCAATTCTGTCTAATCAATATTTTCCATTTAGCAGATATCAGTATCATTTAGCCTAATCCTCGCCCAAACAGTCCAGCACGAATTCCTATTAGCCAAAATCTATTCCAGTCAACATCTGAGCAAATCTTTTGTCACCTCAGCAGTTCTTCTTTGAAGCCTTGACATCTCAGAAATCCGGCCCCCATGAGAAATGACATCTTAGCAGTTCCCTCATTGCCCTTGAGCTTCAGCTATTAAACGACTCCCTCATAGCCTTAAATCACTAGCAATTTTCCCCGGTAATCCTTGACCTGTCAGAAATGATCTGTCTATTATGAGCCACAGCAATTCAGTTATTCCATGAGCTTGACAACTTGACGATTCACCCCCACTCCATGAGCCTTGAAAACTTGACGATTCAGCCCCCCCCCCCACTTTATGAGCCTTGACAACTTGACGATTCACTCCCACTCTATGAGCCTTAAAAACTTGACGATTCACCCCCCACACTCTATGAGCCTTGACAACTTGACGATTCACTCCCACTCTATGAGCCTTAAAAACTTGACGATTCACCCCCCACACTCTATGAGCCTTGACAACTTGACGATTCACTCCCACTCTATGAGCCTTAAAAACTTGACGATTCACCCCCCACACTCTATGAGCCTTGACAACTTGACGATTCACCCCCCACACTCTATGAGCCTTGACAACTTGACGATTCACCCCCCACACTCTATGAGCCTTGACAACTTGACGATTCACCCCAACACTCTATGAGCCTTGACAACTTGACGATTCACCCCAACACTCTATGAGCCTTGACAACTTGACGATTCACCCCAACACTCTATGAGCCTTGACAACTTGACGATTCACCCCCACACTCTATGAGCCTTGACTCATGTTTTGAGTCATGAAACATGACTCATGATCATGTTTTATAGATACTGCTAAATCGCGTCATCTTTTAAGATACTGGTGCCCACTTTGAAAGGTAGTTGCATCTAGCTACGAGTACATGTGATAGCGTGTTTAGTAAAAATTGTAATGGCTACTTTAAAAAAAAACTAAGGTTAGCTTATATTTAATTGATAGTACAGTAAGTTTAGTATTGTCCAACTGCTATTGGGACAAATAACGAAGACTGAATGACTAACACTTAGGAAGGCTATATTTAGCAAAGTTTTAAACGGTCGTAAAAAGTAGGAAGAGAGAGACCGGGTTATATTTAAAGGTAATAAAATCGACCTCTTCGTGCTCCACGGGCACTGAGAGGCCTAAATTATCGATCGTGGAACTATTATACGAATATACGTACGCACAAAACAGGCACAGCTAAAACGGCCCAATTGGGAGCCACCGAACGCGAAATTACATAGAGAAAGTAGAAAAAGGGATACTTATTGTCAATTTATGTTCATAAATCTGACAAGTATATTCATTTTAACCAACAGGTAGATGTTAATAGAATTTCATTGTAGGCTTTGTTGCAACCAATGCAAGCCAATTAGAAACTGCGCTCCTTCCCCTATTTTATTATCCTTGTATCTTTGCACCCTTGGATTCTGAAGTAGAGAGACATCTCAATGACACCTCACTGGAGTCGGATCTCTTCGATTTCCGTGTTAAAGATTTCTTGCTCTGCAATGACGTTGCTGCTGCAGAGGCTCTACCGCCATCATCCATATTTATCATTAGGGTTTAGGCGAGTGACGAAGACCGAATGCAGAACGTTGGCACAAAGCAGCGATCAGGGGAGCAACCCCAAACTCCAGAAAGCAGGCGAGTCAGAGGGGAGAGGAGGCAAATGATGAACAGGAGGAGCCGAGGCAAGGGGGTGCTTTCACAAGGTCGAAATTTCACAACGTCGAAAAGTAAATTCTTTCACAAGGTCGAAACTTCACAAGGTCGAAATTTCACAACACCGAAAACTTTAGTAAAAGACTTCATAAGGTCGAAATTTCACAAGATCGAAATTACACAAGATCGAAATTTCACAACATCGAAAACTCAAATAGCATCCACTTTCACAAGGTCGAAACTTCATAAGCTTGAAATTTCAAAACGTCGAAAACTTAATATAACAAGAACTATGCTGTAGTTTTCTACGTTGTAATATTTCGACCTTATGAAGTCTCTTACTAGAGTTTTCGATGTTGTATCTACAGATAACTTTAACAGTTAGCTTCACTTTCAGGCCCTTTGGGCAGGTCCTGTTCTCGTAAGGGATCTTTGATCTGTGAAATTTCTTCTTTGGTCTGGGTGCGCTTGAATTCTGGATTGGAAAGTCAAGTCAAGTCAAGTCAAGACTCCAAGGGCCGTATGCAGAAAGCTCTGTCTAGGGTAGTCCGGTCTTGAAAAGCTAGTCTGGACTTGGATTTGGTATGCAGAAACACAAAGTTAGACCGGTCTGCTATAGACAGAACTAAGGTAGCTAGACCATAGACTATAGACTGAACTACCCAAGTCCGGACTAGCTAGTCTGGACTAAGCTTTCTGCATACGGCCGCAAGTCTCCAGTTGAAGCAGAGTTTTCTACTCTTTGGTCTCCAGTGTACTCACTCATTCTCTGTGAACAAACCATAGTTTATGGTTAAATCATGGCTATAACTTGGATGCGCAAGACAGATAATGCTCTCACGTCAAGCTTCATATCACTAATGAAGCACGGATCCAGGACCAACAAAGTTCAGTAATTAACAAGCCAACTGTGATGCTGTGCTCAGCTCTGACGACTCTGATTGTTCTTCTTTCTGTTCAGGGCGTATTTGCAGCCATTTTCAAAGGTGAGACACTTGGACTCATCTGAGCTTTTTAATCGTCGGAATTCTCTTGCTTAAATGAGCGGAATAAGCCAGAATTAGTGCATTAATTGCCTATTATTCTCGTCTTAAGCGTCTTTATTGGACTTTATTTAAATTAAATTATATATAGATAAAAGACTGTTTAAATTAAATCAAATACATATAATAGACTTTGTTTAAATTAAATAATATATAGATAATAGAATTTTAAAAAATTAAATTATATATAAATGATAGACTTTGTTTAAATTAAATTATGTAGCTATAGTTATTAAAAATATTCTAAATTAAATTATAAATATAGCCATTAGCTATAGGCTTTTAAGCTCTTAATTCTTAATATCTCATAAAAGAATAATAAGCAAATATAACCATCGTCCCACCTTTGAAGACGACAGCGTCTTCATTCACTAGTCAACAGCCTATACAGGGGCGGCGGAGCCTAATATTTTAGTGGGGGGGGGGCACCAGGCACAGGGCAAGGGGGCACGGGTGTCCCTATAAGCTTCGATTAGGGCCTAAAATCAGAAAAAGCACTAAAAATTACCAATATCCCGTAATACTATGCACTAAAATATCAAAATTTCAAAAATTCAGGGGGGCACAATAGATTTGTGCCGCGTGGACTCATTTTTTTTGGGGGGGGGGGCACGTGTCCCCGGTGCCGCAAGCTCCCCCCGCCCATGCTATTATACTGGCTATAACAACAGATACAGACAAGCTTAGGAGGTCTGGGTGCTCTAAATTTATTCCTTTCACCATTTTTTGCACTCCAGCCGTTCCAAAAGGCTGCTATTTGTTGTCGGACGAATTGCCTCCCGTACTAGAACTGGAGGTGGCGGGACCCCTGGATGAAATGAGCCAGACAACCTGCATGACAGAATGCTTAACGGCGAGGAAACCCAAGCCGTTCAATTACTTTGGCATCGCCGATCGCAGGTGGTGCTACTGCGGCGATCGCATAGTCTATGGTCTGCCCTATCAGTCTGCGGATCTCTGCAACGTCTTTCCCTGCGTGGACGGTGGATTCGGCAACAGATGCCAAGGCTTCGTGGGAATGGAAGTATTCGAGCTGGTTTTAGTCTGACAAGCAAACTGTTGCTTTTTGCTAAATTAATTATTTCTTTAAAACAATTTAAGAGTTGCTGGCTCGTTATTTTACTACGAGCGTATGTTGCTGCACAGCAAGTACTGCAAATACAATTTTGTTCCCAGACGTTATAAACGTAAATGTGAACTTCTTGGTGTTCCCAGGTTGCTGTTTTTTCTTAGAAATTATATCCCATAGAGTATACCACGTCTGTGCTCTAGTGACGCTTGCTTAGTGTGAACTGCTTCTGTAACTTCATCAAATAAAATTACACTTTGACATCAGACTTGACAGCGACTCATGAAACCTCTGACACTCATTGGTAGCAGGTCTGACAGCGACTCATGAAACCTCTGACTCTCATTTGTAGCTAGTCTGACAGCGACTCATGAAACCTCTGACTCTCGTTGGTAGCTAGTCTGACAGCGACACATGAAACCTCTGACTCTCATTGGTAGCTAGTCTGACAGCGACTCATGAAACCTCTGACTCTCGTTGGTAGCTAGTCTGACAGCGACTCATGAAACCTCTGACTCTCATTGGTAGCTAGTCTGACAGCGACTCATGAAACCTCCGACTCTCATTGGTAGCTAGTCTGACAGCGATTCATGAAACCTCTGACACTCATTGGTAGCTAGTCTGACAGCGATTCATGAAACATCTGACACTCATTGGTAGCTAGTCTGACAGCGACACATGAAACCTCTGACATTCGTTGGTAGCTAGTCTGACAGCGACACATGAAACTCAAGAAAGTAAGTAATTACAGTGCATAAAACGCGAAAACATTATAGTATTTAATCTTATTATAAATAGATGCTCAGTAGGCTGTATAATACTTTGCTTAAGTTCAGAAGTAGTCGAGAGATTAGCTCATTACCGAAATTGAACTAACTAAGGTTAAATATGCTCGTTATTACTGTGTGTTTCAAAAACGCTTCGCACAGGTGCAGAACCTGAAGTACCTAGCTGAGTTACTAACTAGTAGCAGCTTGAATGACGCATAGATGGGGTCATTTTTCTAGTAAACTGTAAAATAAGTCTCAAAAGCTCGATTTTTAGCGATAAAATTCTACAATAAGGAGATATGATTTCTGATTTACAAATAAAAAAGCAGGACACGGTGACTGAACACAGAGAATTACACAAAATGTTTAATTCAAAAACGGCAAAGAAAATCTGCGAAATGGTAATTTTAAACCCCGTATTGTTAAACTGATTTCTGTGGAAGAATCGTCCAAAGCTACCCAGGATTATATAGTCTGGTCTAGCTATAGGTAGCTAAATAGCCTAGAATATCGCCGCCTGATCCGGCAAGCATATACAAAGCTGTACTCACTCCAATGAACTCAAGTAACCTCACAGGAACCAGAAACAAGGACAACTTAATTAGGATCGAAACTCTATTTCCTAAAAAAATCTTTAAAAGCCGACTTCACGCGAAAAATGCGTAAAATTAAGGCAATATGCCATCTCTACCTATAAAAGTCAAAACTCTGTGTGTGTGTGTCTGTCTGTGGACAAATTACTTCGCTATAGACTCCCAAACCGCTCAACCAAATTACACCAAATTTTGCACCCACCCTAAATTCACTACGGAAAGTGTCATAGGCTACCTTTAAAATTTCCTAAATTTGAGTCTTCCCACCTAAAAGTGCAAAAAACTTGGAGAAGAGATTGGAGAGGAGAGAGAGAGAGAGAGAGAGAGAGAGAGAGAGAGAGAGAGAGAGAAAGCGCAGAGCAGATAGAAACGAGAAGAGATAAGAGAGAAAAGATAAAAGAAGAAAAAGGAGAGATGAAAGAGCAGACGAGAGAGAAGAGAGGTGAAGGAAAAGACGAGAGAAGAGTGGGAGGAGAGGAAAGAGAAAAGAAGAGAAAAGAAATGAGATAAGAGAGATGAAAAAGAAGAGAAATGAGGGAAGATACGAGAGAAGAGGG
Organism: Macrostomum lignano; assembly: GCA_002269645.1. Classification (NCBI taxonomy): domain Eukaryota; kingdom Metazoa; phylum Platyhelminthes; family Macrostomidae; genus Macrostomum; species Macrostomum lignano. The sequence goes on along the minus strand of NIVC01003428.1, from coordinate 7,787 downwards.
GAGAGAGGAGAGAGGAAAAAGAGACGAGGGACGAGAAAGAAGAGAGGAAACAGAAGAGAAGATAGAAGTTTCAAAGGATCCAAGGGAGGGAGAGTCAGAGGCAGAGGCCAGAGTTTGCCAATACATGTTTTAGAGTCAGGCAGACATTAATTTCCTATTTAAAGTAAAAAGCACCCCCCCCCCCCAGCCAACAATATCAATGTTTGCCTGAAATCCTAATTTTACGCGAATGTACTCCATTTTGTTTACCTGAATCCTACTAACTATTAACAAGTTTTTGTTTCAGTATGGGCTGATTTTAGAATACATGCAAAAATAGTTCCGGGGATTGGAATTCCCCGGGTTCAAATTCCGCGGGTTTCAACAGCTTGTATTTTATAAAGATTAGTCTTAAAAATGCGTTATCAAAACTTGTGACGCATTTTCATCTTTTATGTCGATCCTTTCTAAGTCAGAAATTCATTTAAAGGAGGTTTTTACAAAATTTAATAGTACTTCCAATATAGTATCCCACTTTTTCGCGCAAAAGAGAGCCCTCAACGATCTTCTCAGAAACTAAGTTTCCTTCCTTACCCATGTCGTTCTAAGTCGCTAGATGTTACGTATTGCTCCTTCTAAATGTCATTTTTCTACTTCAGTCGTTCATTGACCGTATCCACTGTCAATTTATTCATCCGGCGATAAGACTCTGAGAAGTTCTCTCGGCACGAAGCCCTCCAGCTGAGACCGTTCCACCCTGGCCAGTAGGAAGCCGTCCTCGCCCGCCTGGCCCAACGGCGTGATCAAATCGCCGGAGCGAAAGGCGACCGCCGCGGTGAGGCCGAATCCGCAATTCAGCGCTTGATCCGGCTCAAAGTCGTGCAGGGCAACCATGAGGCGGTGACGCGAGCTTGAACGTTGTCGTTGACGACTACTGCGACCGATCTGCTGTGGCAGCGGCGATGTTGTTGCAGATTTCCACTTTTGTTGCTTCTTTCTGCTATCGTGATGCTTTGATAACTGCTCATTGCCCGGCAGATCTGAGCCTGCATCATGCCTGGGTTAAGTGGATTTGCTGGTTTTGTCAGCTTCTGAACCAACTGGATGTTTAGGGAAGTCATACATGCAGTGGAGAAACTAGTCAAGCTACGAGCTACCAATTTTTATTCAAAAATACGCATGCACGAATGTACTTTAAAATATTTCTCTTTCAAGCTGGATTTTTAAATAAATGTAGTTTGAATTGGCTACAGTTTTCGACATCTAGTCTAAACTCAAACTGTCGTTAAAGTGTAAAATATGAAGTAGAAATCCCTCACCCGGCACTGGATTGTTTCATTTTGCTCTGAGTCAACTCGTACTCGGACACCTCGGCCACCATGTTTCCAGGAATCAGTCCGAGCTTTCCTGCGCACTCGCCGTTATAAAAACCGTCGGCGTCCCTGCTGCCGAAGACAGTCAAGAGCTGGCCCTCAAGAAAGGCCAACTCTCGCTGCACCCCGTCGGGATTCGGACTCATTGAGGCCGGATCGTAGTCGTAGAGGGCGACAAAGATTCGATTGGGCTGCTGTCTGGATGTCCTGTGCCGATGCCGGTGACGTCGGTGACGTCGGTGCCAGCTGCTCGGCGTTGAAGCCTCTTCAACAATGTCCCCTTTAAAGCTCTCTTCTTTGCCTTGATCGATGTCCTGGTCGCTTTGGTTGTTATCCTTGTCGTTGGCTGATGAATCAACCAGAAACGCGTCCGATTGGCCGTAGGCGCCGTCTTCGTCAGTAGAAGCATCGTCAGCTTGCTGTCGACGATGATGCGCTCGATATCGATGCACCCGATGAGGTGCTCGCCCAGCTGTTGGTTGCTGCGTCGGAATCTGCTTCTGCCGCTGTTGTAGTACCTGTTGCTGTTGCTGCTGCACCTGCTGACTGCGTCTCGGAGTTGATGTCCCAACTGAAATTGGTAAGCATAAAGTTTTTCACAGACTTTATTCATCAGTGTGGGTTCAATTTGACGCATTTTATGATTTTACTATGATACTATGGTTCGTTGGTGTACTATGGTTAAGCCTCTCTATCTTAGTTGCATACATAAGTGCACTCTCAGTCCAGCACTCACGAATCGAAGGCGAGGTCTGATATCGACGCGATGGTGAAGCGCTAGCGTGTCTGCTAGATTGGTTGCTATGCTGGTTGAGATTCGTGTTGGAGATTCGAGTCGGCTTTGGACGAGATCGCGGCGTCCTGGTCTCACTTCTGTCTTCACTTTGTTGATCGGAATCCGACTAGAAATGTAAAATTTAGAAGATTTGGTGAAAGTTATTTTAACAGCGGTAAGTTGCATTATTTTCGAAATTAAAAAACGTCGCACCGCATACCGGTAGGCAGAAAAACGCGACAACAAAAAATAGCATATGAGCATAGGAAAATTATAGGCAATATCTATACCCGTATTAAAACTGAATTGATGGCAATAATATGATATTTTATCAAGCATGTTTTAGCGCCATCACCATAGTAACCAGTAGCCATATCTCTAGCATAGATACCTTTCACAGTATGCAGTTTTAGAACCCATTTGTTTGGTGCCGGTGCAGTGGTGATAACTGTGCTAGATTCTTTGTAATAAACGCATTGAAATTGCCGAAATAACATGTGATAATTGACTTGTCTGTGCAGGTAAGGCGCGAGCTCCCATCGCCAGGAAAATCATGATCATGTTGACGCTTCAGCCGTCTCCTCCTTCGGAGCCGCGGCCGCATCATCACCTAAACTCGTCGGATCCAGCTTCTTGAAGGCCGCTGCCGTGCTTTCGCCAAAATTTCCGAACGTCTTCTTTGTGCCTTCGCCGAATTCTTCAAACTTCTTGCGCGTGTCATCGTTGAACGCCTCCATCTTGCGCTTTGTATCTTCGTTGAACTCCTTCATCTTCTCATTGGTCTCTTCGGCGAACTCTTCGACCTTCTCTTGGAACTCTTGGAAGCCTTTCTTGATGCGGCCAAAGAAGCCTGGATCGCCCGGCTGCGGCTCGTCCTCGAAGTCTGCCTGCGCCCCGGTCTCCGTCGTCTCCGTGGCAATAGTCGCCGCTTCCAGTTCCTCGCCACTGGCGACACCGTCTCCGGTCTCTGCCGCGGCTTCCACCGACTCAACGGCATCTGTTACCGTTTCAGCTGTAGCCGTTGCCCCACCAGCAGCGGCTGCAGCGTCAGTCTCGGCTCCCGTTCCAGCTTCGGTATCGGTAGTGGCAGCAGCATCAGCCACAGCAGCAGCAGCAGCAGCAGCAGCAGCAGCTGCAACAGCTGCCTCATCAATCGGCTGTCCATTGGCGTCGAGCAGCTCTCCATCGGGTCCTTTAACCGGGTTACCCTCAGCGTCCACCAGATGGCCGTCTGGACCAACCTGCACCGCACCAGCCAGCTTGCCGCTTGCCAGTCTCTCCCCGTACACTGGCCGCCGGTTCAGTCCGTAGAATCGACCGTTGGAATCGCGCACCGGCAGGCCGGAAGCGGAGTTAATGAGTACGCCGTGCGCGTTGAGTCGATACTCTTGACCCGTCGGCGGCGCCGGCAGGGCTCCGTCCGAGCCGGGCTCAACGACCTCGCATGTTATCGCCTGGCCGTTTGCGTCTAACAGCTGTCCTCGCGGTCCTCGGATTGCTTCCCCGGTTGTCGCGTCGACCAAAACTCCGTAATCATTCAGCTTCGTTTCAATCTTAAGCTTGCCATCGGCGTCTCTTGGTCCGTAGACGGGTCGACCATCGGTGCCGAGAAACTCGCCAGCGGCCTGGCTTCGAACCGGTAGACCACTGGCCGTGTCGATGACCACTCCGTGCTCACTCAGCTCCAGTCCATTGTTCTTAGCGACGTCGTCGACGAAACGAGACCGAGCTGCGGCTGTTGTTGGCACGATTCGGCAGTCGATGACCCGGCCGGACGCGTCCAAAAGCTTACCATCCGACGACAAAATTGGTCGCTCCTCAGCGTTTTCACCTTCGCTGACAACCTCTACTAGAACGCCCCAGTCGTTGACTTTCGTTTTTAACGGCTTACCACTTAAGTCTGATCCATCTTCTACGCCGTCGCGTACCAGACGACCCTCGGCGTCTCGTGTGGGACCTCCGGCCAGTGGTAGACCGTCCGGTGGACCGAAAAACTCGCCTGAAGGACCACGCAGAGCCAAGCCAGACTCTGCGTCCACAAGGACACCGTGCTCGTTGACACGCCAGCCCGTTTCCGGACTCAGCGGCTCCCCAGTTTCTGCGTCCACCAGCTGCTGTTGGCCGCCCTCTTCCGTCGCTTCAACCAGCCGAACCCGCCGGCTTGACATTGGCTGTGCCCGAGAATTTAACAGCTGATCGTCTGGACCCAGTAGCAACTCGCCAGTGGATGCGTCCACTAGTGCACCGAACTCGTTAACTCGAGTCCGTCTCTGACCGCCGTTCGCCGGGTCGATCAGCTGACCGTCAGGGCCGCGCAGTCCGCCGTACACCGGCGCCCGATTCGCTCCGTAGAACTCGCCCTGAGGTCCGCGCAACGGACGGCCCTGCGAGTCTACCAGCACGCCGAAAACGTTGACACTGGTGACGCCGATTGGCGAGCCGTCGACTGGATCGACTAGCAAATCGTTGGCGCTGAGCTCGCAACGTCGACAATCGATTGGCTGGCCGTTAGCGTCGAGTAGAGCACCATCCGACTGGCGGGTAATCGGCAGTCCGGTGGTCGAATCGGCCAACACGCCAAAGCTGTTCAAGCCCAGCTGCTGCAGAGCCTGTCCCTCTTCGTCCAACAGTTCACCTTCGGCGCCTCGACGACCGTAGACCGGCCGATGATTAGCGCCGAAGAATTCGCCGTTCTCACCGCGAACTGGCAAACCGGACTCGTCTAGTAGGACTCCGTTTGGTCCAAGTCGAAGACCGCGAATGGGCAAGCCGTCTAGTTTGTCAATAAGGCGCTGCTCGCCAGTTCCGGGTCAACCGATGCCACCGCTCGTCGACAAGCCAAAGCTTTGCCGTTGGCGTCTAATAATTTTCCGTCACTATTTGGCGACGACAAAATTGGAACACCAGCTGAATTAACGAAGATGCCAAACTCGTTTGTGGTTGCCTGGGATTGCGAGTCACGGAGTTGGTGTTAGTAACAATTGTTTAAATGTTACCTGAATTCAATGGTGTCATAATCTCAACCCGATTATGGTGTGTCCTCATACGCTTGTACCCTTCAGTGTTTCGATGGCTAATGTCATAGACCCGAAACGGCAGTACGACATTAGCCTGCAGGAAATTAGCCCGCGGGAAGCTTGCCCGCGGGCAAACGTCTGCGGGAAACGTCTGCTGGCAAACTTCCCGCGGGCTAATTTCCTGCGGGCTAATGTAGTATTGCCATTTCAGTGGTGTGTCCTCATTCCCTTCGGTGTTTCGACGGTGTGTCCTCATTCCCTTCTGTGTTTCGACGGTGTGTCCTCATTCCCTTCTGTGTTTCGACGGTGTGTCCTCATTCCCTTCTGTGTTTCGACGGTGTGTCCTCATTCCCTTCTGTATTTCGACGGTGTGTCCTCATTCCCTTCGGTGTTTCGACGGTGTGTCCTCATTCCCTTCTGTGTTTCGACGGTGTGTCCTCATTCCCTTCTGTGTTTCGACGGTGTGTCCTCATTCCCTTCGGTGTTTCGACGGTGTGTCCTCATACCCTTTGGTGTTTCAGTGGTCTAATTTACAGCGAGATGAGATATTAAAATGTAGAGTTTAAACGTTATATACGATGTTACACAGTATTTGAGATTACGCAAACTGAATTACGCTTATAGATGCACATGTTTAAGTCTACGTACAAAGCCACAAAATTTTTAAAATTTAAAGACCCAGTTCTATCACCCAGAGCTGTTGCCTTCGCTTTTTTAAACAAAAAATATTGCTGAAAACCGTTGTCTCGAACAATGTTCTTTTTTTCGCCTAGAAGTACTTTAATAAATCGCTAGAAAAATTCAGTTAAAATACTTTTTGACGAAGCACGTGTTATTTTGAGTTTTTAATAGTGCAGCCTTTCTGTACGTAAGAATTTGCTAAGGAAATAATTAAAAGATAGAACTGCATCAGGAATCCAAGCGCTTTGTTAATCTGCAGACTTTGTCTACATTAACAAGCTGTAAATTCTCCTTAAAAGTACGTATTCTTTAAAGTACACAAACGTTGCACAAGCATCTTACAACATAACAGAAAACATACGAGTGGGTGTAAATTTTTCAGAATTTTATTTTTAAAGAACGCGAACTCACGTCGTGAGGTAGAGGCACCTGTTCCTGCTGGCTCAAGCTTGAACTTGCAGCTAGAATCACGTCGTCGAGCTCGCAAGCGGGACTCGAATCTTCGCTTTCAACTACTCGTCCATCCTGATCGTAGCTACAGTTCGGCAGGTGACTACTCGGGCATTCGTAGGTAGCGTTGCCATGGCAACAACGCAATGGTCGGCGTCGACCTGCATGCAGGTGGCCACCAGCTGGGAGGCGTCCGCGTAGATCGCGTAGCCACCCAACCGGGTGCCCTTCGACTCGGCACCGGCTAGAGGTGTCCAGGTCACCAGTAAGGTCTCATTTCGAGGTCCGATTCCACCTGGGTGAATTAGTTGCGAAAGGTTTAGATAGATGTACTAGCAATCTGCGTCACACCCTCCGTCGGGAGGCAACAAAGAGGATGTGGCTGGTATAGTCAGTATTGTTAACACTCAAAGCATCTGAGGTAACCCCATGAGCCATAAATTTTTTTGCAATCCCCCTGAACCTTGACAACTCAGCAATTTGCCATTTGAACCTTGACATTTTATCGATTGTTCCTAAGAGCCTCACACAACATTACAGAAATTCTACTGTAAGCGTTAACGTCTCAGCAATTGTCTATAAGCATTGGGAGACAGCATTTCAACAATTCCCCAGGAGCCTTGACATCTTTGTAATTCCCCTATGAGTCTTCTATGGTCGAATGGATGGTAGAAAGTTCCCTATGAGAATGTTCCACTGGTTTTCGAAGATGTTAAAGTTTCTGATAAAGTTGCTCTGGTTTCTGATAATGATAATATCTTAACAATCGTAATAATTGCAGAAGGGTCGCACCTTAACGTAAAAAAGGCCCACAACCAGCGCTGACAGCAATTCTGCCCATTCCGCTGACTCCTGAGCACATAAAAGCGCGTGACCAATACTGTACTCAGGCAGGCACTCATACACACAATGCCTCACATGTACACTCCTTGTGCCTAAAGGGTTGACCCTCGTGTATTTGAATCGCAGGAGAAGCCCAAATGAATGTAGTTCATTAGGAATAATACGCAATTAATGTGACCAATTATAAATCACCCGCACATGAATCTCGCGCACAATTTTATTTCTTCTCGTCAGGCAATGCGCTTTGGTGTTGACCAGAGGGTGCCCCAAGTCACACCTCATCTGATCTCTCACTTACCTGCACATTAGCTGGAGGCTCCGGCCGGCCGAGCCCCAGCCCGGTTCGAAACTCGACAGCCGCGTCAGAATCGGCGGCGTCGCTCCGCGCCGCCGGCCGACAGTCCCGCCAAATCGCGCCCAGACGACGGCAGCGCGCGCACCTCGGCTCGGTAGAGATTGTCCGGCTTCAGGCCGTCGAATCGGATCCGGCAGCGACCGCCGGCTTCGCAGCGGTGCGTCTCAGCGCCATTGAGCAGCACAGAGTGCGGCAGCGCCGAGGCGGCAGGCAGGAAGGCGAGTACAGCCGATTTGCCCGTCAGGTGGGAGATCTGCGCGAGAGAAAGTGGCTAGAAGGTAGTCGTATAACGAAATCAAACTGCTAAGTAACTA
>NIVC01003427.1:50000-60048 GCA_002269645.1 Macrostomum lignano | reverse complement strand
CGACCTGCTGTGGCAGCGGCGATTTTGTTGCAGATTTCCACTTTTGTTGCTTCTTTCTGCTATCGTGATGCTTTGATAACTGCTGATTTCCCGGCAGATCTGAGCCTGCATCATGCCTGGGTTAAGTGGATTTGCTGGTTTTGTTAGCTTCTGAACCAACTGGATGTTTAGGGAAGTCATCCATGTAGTGGAGAAACTAGTCAAGCTACGAGCTACCAATTTTTATTCAAAAAATATGCATGCACGAATGTACTTTAAAATATTTCTCTTTCAAGCTGGATTTTTAAATAAATGTAGTTTGAAATCGGCTACAGTTTTCGACATCTAGTCTAAACTCAAACTGTCGTTAAAGTGTAAAATATGAAGTAGAAATCCCTCACCCGCACTGGATGTAGTTTGAATCGGCTACAGTTTTCGACATCTAGTCTAAACTCAAACGTGTCGTTAAAGTGTAAAATATGAAGTAGAAATCCCTCACCCCGGCACTGGATTGTTTCATTTTGCTCTGCAGTCAACTGAGTCATACTCGTACACTCGCGACGACACTCGGCCACCGTGAATCAGGAATCAGTCGAGCTTTCCTGCGCACTCGCCGTTATAAAACCGTCGGCGTCCCTGCTGCCGAAGACAGTCAAGAGCTGGCCCTCAAGAAAGGCCAACTCTCGCTGCACCCCGTCGGGATTCGGACTCATTGAGGCCGGATCGTAGTCGTAGAGGGCGACAAAGATCCGATTGGGCTGCTGTCTGGATGTCCTGTGCCGATGCCGGTGACGTCGGTGACGTCGGTGCCAGCTGCTCGGCGTTGAAGCCTCTTCAACAATGTCCTCTTTAAAGCTCTCTTCTTTGCCTTGATCGATGTCCTGGTCGCTTTTGTTGTTATCCTTGTCGTTGGCTGATGAATCAACCAGAAACGCGTCCGATTGGCCGTAGGCGCCGTCTTCGTCAGTAGAAGCATCGTCAGCTTGCCGTCGACGATGATGCGCTCGATATCGATGCACCCGATGAGGTGCTCGCCCAGCTGTTGGTTGCTGCGTCGGAATCTGCTTCTGCCGCTGTTGTAGTACCTGTTGCTGTTGCTGCTGCACCTGCTGACTGCGTCTCGGAGTTGATGTCCCAACTGAAATTGGTAAGCATAAAGTTTTTCACAGATTAGTCGACTTTATTCATCAGTGTTGGTTCAATTTGACGCATTTTATGATTTTACTATGATACTATGGTTCGTTGGTGTACTATGGTCAAGCCTCTCTATCTTAGTTGCATACATAAGTGCACTCTCTCTCCAGCACTCACGAATCGAAGGCGAGGTCTGATATCGACGCGATGGTGAAGCGCTAGCGTGTCTGCTAGATTGGTTGCTATGCTGGTTGAGATTCGTGTTGGAGATTCGAGTCGGCTTTGGACGAGATCGCGGCGTCCTGGTCTCACTTCTGTCTTCACTTTGTTGATCGGAATCCGACTAGAAATGTAAAATTTAGAAGATTTGGTGAAAGTTATTCTAACAGCGGTAGTTGCATTCTTTTCGAAATTAAAAAACGTCGCACCGCATACCGGTAGGCAGAAAAACGCGACAACAAAAAATAGCATATGAGCATAGGAAAATTATAGGCAGTATCTATACCCGTATTAAAACTGAATTGATGGCAATAATATGATATTTTATCAAGCATGTTTTAGCGCCATCACCATAGTAACCAGCAGCCATATCTCTAGCATAGATACCTTTCACAGTATGCAGTTTTAGAACCCATTTGTTTGGTGCCGGTGCAGTGGTGATAACTGTGCTAGATTCTTTGTAATAAACGCATTGAAATTGCCGAAATAACATGTGATAATTGACTTGTCTGTGCAGGTAAGGCGCGAGCTCCCATCGCCAGGAAAATCATGATCATGTTGACGCTTCAGCCGTCTCCTCCTTCGGAGCCGCGGCCGCATCATCACCTAAACTCGTCGGATCCAGCTTCTTGAAGGCCGCTGCCGTGCTTTCGCCAAAATTTCCGAACGTCTTCTTTGTGCCTTCGCCGAATTCTTCAAACTTCTTGCGCGTGTCATCGTTGAACGCCTCCATCTTGCGCTTTGTATCTTCGTTGAACTCCTTCATCTTCTCATTGGTCTCTTCGGCGAACTCTTCGACCTTCTCTTGGAACTCTTGGAAGCCTTTCTTGATGCGGCCAAAGAAGCCTGGATCGCCCGGCTGCGGCTCGTCCTCGAAGTCTGCCTGCGCCCCGGTCTCCGTCGTCTCCGTGGCAATAGTCGCCGCTTCCAGTTCCTCGCCACTGGCGACACCGTCTCCGGTCTCTGCCGCGGCTTCCACCGACTCAACGGCATCTGTTACCGTTTCAGCTGTAGCCGTTGCCCCACCAGCAGCGGCTGCAGCGTCAGTCTCGGCTCCCGTTCCAGCTTCGGTATCGGTAGTGGCAGCAGCATCAGCCACAGCAGCAGCAGCAGCAGCAGCTGCAACAGCTGCCTCATCAATCGGCTGTCCATTGGCGTCGAGCAGCTCTCCATCGGGTCCTTTAACCGGGTTACCTTCAGCGTCCACCAGATGACCGTCTGGACCAACCTGCACCGCACCAGCCAGCTTGCCGCTTGCCAGTCTCTCCCCGTACACTGGCCGCCGGTTCAGTCCGTAGAATCGACCGTTGGAATCGCGCACCGGCAGGCCGGAAGCGGAGTTAATGAGTACGCCGTGCGCGTTGAGTCGGTACTCTTGACCCGGCGGCGGCGCCGGCAGGGCTCCGTCCGAGCCGGGCTCAACGACCTCGCATGTTATCGCCTGGCCGTTTGCGTCTAACAGCTGTCCTCGCGGTCCTCGGATTGCTTCCCCGGTTGTCGCGTCGACCAAAACTCCGTAATCATTCAGCTTCGTTTCAATCTTAAGCTTGCCATCGGCGTCTCTTGGTCCGTAGACGGGTCGACCATCGGTGCCGAGAAACTCGCCAGCAGCCTGGCTTCGAACCGGTAGACCACTGGCCGTGTCGATGACCACTCCGTGCTCACTCAGCTCCAGTCCATTGTTCTTAGCGACGTCGTCGACGAAACGAGACCGAGCTGCGGCTGTTGTTGGCACGATTCGGCAGTCGATGACCCGGCCGGACGCGTCCAAAAGCTTACCATCCGACGACAAAATTGGTCGCTCCTCAGCGTTTTCACTTTCGCTGACAACCTCTACTAGAACGCCCCAGTCGTTGACTTTCGTTTTTAACGGCTTGCCACTTAAGTCTGATCCATCTTCTACGCCGTCGCATACCAGACGACCCTCGGCGTCTCGTGTGGGACCTCCGGCCAGTGGTAGACCGTCCTGTGGACCGAAAAACTCGCCTGAAGGACCACGCAGAGCCAAGCCGGACTCTGCGTCCACAAGGACACCGTGCTCGTTGACACGCCAGTCCGTTTCCGGACTCAGCGGCTCCCCAGTTTCTGCGTCCACCAGCTGCTGTTGGCCGCCCTCTTCCGTCGCTTCAACCAGCCGAACCCGCCGGCTTGACATTGGCTGTGCCCGAGAATTCAACAGCTGATCGTCTGGACCCAGTAGCAACTCGCCAGTGGATGCGTCCACTAGTGCACCGAACTCGTTAACTCGAGTCCGTCTCTGACCGCCGTTCGCCGGGTCGATCAGCTGACCGTCAGGGCCGCGCAGTCCGCCGTACACCGGCGCCCGATTCGCTCCGTAGAACTCGCCCTGAGGTCCGCGCAACGGACGGCCCTGCGAGTCTACCAGCACGCCGAAAACGTTGACACTGGTGACGCCGATTGGCGAGCCGTCGACTGGATCGACTAGCAAATCGTTGGCGCTGAGCTCGCAACGTCGACAATCGATTGGCTGGCCGTGAGCGTCGAGTAGAGCACCATCCGACTGGCGGGTAATCGGCAGTCCGGTGGTCGAATCGGCCAACACGCCAAAGCTGTTCAAGCCCAGCTGCTGCAGAGCCTGTCCCTCTTCGTCCAACAGTTCACCGTCGGCGCCTCGACGACCGTAGACCGGCCGATGATTAGCGCCGAAGAATTCGCCGTTCTCACCGCGAACTGGCAAACCGGACTCGTCTAGTAGGACTCCGTTTGGTCCAAGTCGAAGACCGCGAATGGGCAAGCCGTCTAGTTTGTCAATAAGGCGCTGCTCGCCAGTTCCGGGGTCAACCGATGCCACCGCTCGTCGACAAGCCAAAGCTTTGCCGTTGGCGTCTAATAATTTTCCGTCACTATTTGGCGACGACAAAATTGGAACACCAGCTGAATTAACGAAGATGCCAAACTCGTTTGTGGTTGCCTGGGATTGCGAGTCACGGAGTTGGTGTTAGTAACAATTGTTTAAATGTTACCTGAATTCAATGGTGTCATAATCTCAACCCGATTATGGTGTGTCCTCATACGCTTGTACCCTTCAGTGTTTCGATGGCTAATGTCATAGACCCGAAACGGCAGTACGACATTAGCCTGCAGGAAATTAGCCCGCGGGAAGCTTGCCCGCGGGCAAACGTCTGCGGGAAACGTCTGCTGGCAAACTTCCCGCGGGCTAATTTCCTGCGGGCTAATGTAGTATTGCCATTTCAGTGGTGTGTCCTCATTCCCTTCGGTGTTTCGACGGTGTGTCCTCATTCCCTTCTGTTTTGACGGTGTGTCCTCATTCCCTTTGGTGTTTCGACGGTGTGTCCTCATTCCCTTCGAGTGTTTTGACGGTGTGTCCTCATTCCCTTTGGTGTTTCGACGGTGTGTCCTCATTCCCTTCGGTGTTTTCGATGGTGTGTCTCATACCCTTTGGTGTTTCAGTGGTCTAATTTACAGCGAGATGAGATATTAAAATGTAGAGTTTAAACGTTATATACGATGTTACACAGTATTTGAGATTACGCAAACTGAATTACGCTTATAGATGCACATGTTTAAGTCTACGTACAAAGCCACAAAATTTTTAAAATTTAAAGACCCAGTTCTATCACCCAGAGCTGTTGCCTTCGCTTTTTTAAACAAAAAATATTGCTGAAAACCGTTGTCTCGAACAATGTTCTTTTTTTCGCCTAGAAGTACTTTAATAAATCGCTAGAAAAATTCAGTTAAAATACTTTTTGACGAAGCACGTGTTATTTTGAGTTTTTAATAGTGCAGCCTTTCTGTACGTAAGAATTTGCTAAGGAAATAATTAAAAGATAGAACTGCATCAGGAATCCAAGCGCTTTGTTAATCTGCAGACTTTGTCTACATTAACAAGCTGTAAATTCTCCTTAAAAGTACGTATTCTTTAAAGTACACAAACGTTGCACAAGCATCTTACAACATAACAGAAAACATACGAGTGGGTGTAAATTTTTCAGAATTTTATTTTTAAAGAACGCGAACTCACGTCGTGAGGTAGAGGCACCTGTTCCTGCTGGCTCAAGCTTGAACTTGCAGCTAGAATCACGTCGTCGAGCTCGCAAGCGGGACTCGAATCTTCGCTTTCAACTACTCGTCCATCCTGATCGGTAGCTACAGTTCGGCAGGTGACTACTCGGGCATTCGTAGGTAGCGTTGCCATGGCAACAACGCAATGGTCGGCGTCGACCTGCATGCAGGTGGCCACCAGCTGGGAGGCGTCCGCGTAGATCGCGTAGCCACCCAACCGGGTGCCCTTCGACTCGGCACCGGCTAGAGGTGTCCAGGTCACCAGTAAGGTCTCATTTCGAGGTCCCGATTCCACCTGGGTGAATTAGTTGCGAAAGGTTTAGATAGATGTACTAGCAATCTGCGTCACACCCTCCGTCGGGGAGGCAACAAAGAGGATGTGGCTGGTATAGTCAGTATTGTTAACACTCAAAGCATCTGAGGTAACCCCATGAGCCATAAATTTTTTTGCAATCCCCCTGAACCTTGACAACTCAGCAATTTGCCATTTGAACCTTGACATTTTATCGATTGTTCCTAAGAGCCTCACACAACATTACAGAAATTCTACTGTAAGCGTTAACGTCTCAGCAATTGTCTATAAGCATTGGGAGACAGCATTTCAACAATTCCCCCAGGAGCCTTGACATCTTTGTAATTCCCCTATGAGTCTTCTATGGTCGAATGGATGGTAGAAAGTTCCCTATGAGAATGTTCCACTGGTTTTCGAAGATGTTAAAGTTTCTGATAAAGTTGCTCTGGTTTCTGATAATGATAATATCTTAACAATCGTAATAATTGCAGAAGGGTCGCACCTTAACGTAAAAAAGGCCCACAACCAGCGCTGACAGCAATTCTGCCCATTCCGCTGACTCCTGAGCACATAAAAGCGCGTGACCAATACTGTACTCAGGCAGGCACTCATACACACAATGCCTCACATGTACACTCCTTGTGCCTAAAGGGTTGACCCTCGTGTATTTGAATCGCAGGAGAAGCCCAAATGAATGTAGTTCATTAGGAATAATACGCAATTAATGTGACCAATTATAAATCACCCGCACATGAATCTCGCGCACAATTTTATTTCTTCTCGTCAGGCAATGCGCTTTGGTGTTGACCAGAGGGTGCCCCAAGTCACACCTCATCTGATCTCTCAACTTACCTGCACATTAGCTGGAGGCTCCGGCCGGCCGAGCCCCAGCCCGGTTCGAAACTCGACAGCCGCGGTCAGAATCGGCGGCGTCGCTCCGCCGCCGGCCGACAGTCCCGCCAAATCGCGCCCAGACGACGGCAGCGCGCGCACCTCGGCTCGGTAGAGATTGTCCGGCTTCAGGCCGTCGAATCGGATCCGGCAGCGACCGCCGGCTTCGCAGCGGTGCGTCTCAGCGCCATTGAGCAGCACAGAGTGCGGCAGCGCCGAGGCGGCAGGCAGGAAGGCGAGTACAGCCGATTTGCCCGTCAGGTGGGAGATCTGCGCGAGAGAAAGTGGGCTAGAAGGTAGTCGTATAACGAAATCAAACTGCTAAGTAACTAAGACACTTTTTGTCTCAAACCGCACACTTTTTGGTATCGTTCGAAACAAACTGGCGTGTGAAGTTCAGGGCTTTATAATTTCCCAGAGGGGTGGTAACTGCGCTAGTCTACTATACTAATTTCTAATCTTTTCGAATAAAAGCTTTCGAAAAAAACTCCAACTTGGAATTTCAGCAACGACTCTTGAGTACCTCGCAGCAAAAAAGTTCCTCAATAAAATTGCATTCGATCAATAAATACTCGTACGTGCAGGTTCTTTAATTATTTTACAGTGCGCTAGTCTACTCGTAATATACTAATGGTAAGGGAACGCATTATTGCTACTCACCTGAAGGCTTGTTGGGGCCAACCAGTTTCGACTGTCGGGCCCGCCGCCCACGCTGACTGTGCAGGCGGCTTCGTCAGATTGCCGACCGGACGCGGTCACGGAGCGCACGCTCACTCGATGTCGGTCGTTGGCCGGCACCGATTCTAGCAGGGTGCGAGTCTTCTCAACGCTATTGAGCCGGCAGCGGACCCGGCCGTCCAGCAGGACTTCGTAGCTCGTCGGCGTGTCGCCAGCCGCCGCCGAGGCGGGGTCGTGAGCCGGCTGGCGCCAGCTGAGCAGCACAGAGCTGGCCATCTGGCGTTCGACTCGGAGCTCCCGCGGTGGCGGCACGGGCGGAAGGCCGTCCTTGCCGCTGTCAGCTGAGCCTGCGATGGAGCGCAACAGGATCGACTCGTGCTGGACGGCGAAGGTTGACGCCACAATGACGCGCCACTCGCCTGGAGCCAACGGATTCGAGTCTGCAGACGCATTCGCCGGTATTCGCGCTGTCTCTGGCGAGTCGCCTTTCGATGAAGAGGATGTCAACGGGATCGAATAAATTATCTAATTTTAAGCAACTGTATTCCTAATTGATTAGCTATCAATTAAAGTAAACTCGAACCCGTTTTCTCGTTGTACAGTCCTGATCAAACCTCTTCCCCTGATGTACGGTCCAGATCAAACCTCTTCCCCCGGTGTACACTTCTGATCAAAACTCTTCCCCCCGGTGTACACTCCTGTTCAAACCTCTTCTCCCGGTATGTACAATCCAGATCAAACCTCTCCCCCCGATGTACAATCCAGATCAAACTTCTTCTCCCGCTATGCACACCCCTGATCAAACTTCTTCCCCCGATGTACACCCCTGATCAAACCTCTTCCCCCGATGTACACCCCCGATCAAACCTCTTCCACCGATGTACACTCCTATTCAAACCTCTTCCCCCCGATGTACACTCCTGTTCAAACCTCTTCTCCTCTCCCAGTTGAGGCCCCTCTCTCTATGTACTTACTAGCAAACTGCTGAACAAAGTTAGACGGAATGTAGCCACTCTTTCCATCGACAAGCTCGCCAAACATGTAGCCGTCCTGTGGTTAAACAAATAAGGTTTTAGGAACTTAGAATACAGTAAAAAAGCAAAAATAACAGTTGTTGATTAGTCAGGAATCTAAAAAAATCCGTCATTGAAAAAAATCCAGCAAACAAGAATCTAAAAAAGTTAAAAAGATGAAATTCCACTACTGCTATCCGATTGCGAAAAAAGCATATAAAAATCTGAGGAAACACTCCGTTTAGATGAGAACCTCGTCCTTGTCGCCGTGTACAATGACAAACTCTCCCGCTCTGAGCTGTAGCTCATCCTCAGGATTGTCATTCGGCGATTGAGTCTTCGGGTTGTAGCTGTAACGCACTACGAATAGCCGCTTCCTAACAGGCTGCGAAATCAGTCTGCGCGACTTTGCCTGTTGCAGTTCGCGGGATGGCGATGTTTTGGCGATTCTGGACTGGGGCGATTCTGGACTGGGGCGATTCTGGACTGGGGCGATTCTGGACTGGGGCGATTCTGGACTGGGGCGATTCTGGACTGGGGCGATTCTGGACTGGGGCGATTCTGGACTGGGGCGATTCTGGACTGGGGCGATTCTGGACTGGGGCGATTCTGGACTGGGGCGATTCTGGACTGGGGCGATTCTGGACTGGGGCGATTCTGGACTGGGGCGATTCTGGACTGGGGCGATTTTAAACGGAGGCGATTTTTTCTCATCTTGGGCAATTCTGGACTGGGGCGATTTTAAACTGAGGCGATTCTTTCTGATCTTGGGTGATTCTGGACTGGAGAACCTATATTTGGCTACACAATCGAAGTTCGAAGCCACTCACTGGAGGCGCAGCGTCCGCCGGCGACTGCCTGGACGGCTGCCAGCCCTCGGACTCGGAGCCGCCAACCGGGGCCTGGCGTAGGGCGAAGAAATCACCTGGAAATGATTAGTGAGGCTGAGTTACTTCTGTCTGTTTGTCTTCTATCTATCTATCTATCTATCTATCTATCTATCTATCTATCTATCTATCTATCTATCTATCTATCTATCTATCTATCTATCTATCTATCTATCTATCTATCTATCTATCTATCTATCTATCTATCTATCTATCTATCTATCTATCTATCTATCTATCTATCTATCTATCTATCTATCTATCTATCTATCTATCTATCTATCTATCTATCTATCTATCTATCTATCTATCTATCTATCTATCTATCTATCTATCTATCTATCTATCTATCTATCTATCTATCTATCTATCTATCTATCTATCTATCTATCTATCTATCTATCTATCTATCTATCTATCTATCTATCTATCTATCTATCTATCTATCTATCTATCTATCTATCTATCTATCTATCTATCTATCTATCTATCTATCTATCTATCTATCTATCTATCTATCTATCTATCTATCTATCTATCTATCTATCTATCTATCTATCTATCTATCTATCTATCTATCTATCTATCTATCTATCTATCTATCTATCTATCTATCTATCTATCTATCTATCTATCTATCTATCTATCTATCTATCTATCTATCTATCTATCTATCTATCTATCTATCTATCTATCTATCTATCTATCTATCTATCTATCTATCTATCTATCTATCTATCTATCTATCTATCTATCTATCTATCTATCTATCTATCTATCTATCTATCTATCTATCTATCTATCTATCTATCTATCTATCTATCTATCTATCTATCTATCTATCTATCTATCTATCTATCTATCTATCTATCTATCTATCTATCTATCTATCTATCTATCTATCTATCTAT
>NIVC01003427.1:17500-40000 GCA_002269645.1 Macrostomum lignano | reverse complement strand
ACAGAGGTGAGAAGAGACAGGAACGAAGAGTCTCACAAACAGCCAACCATGAACAGCTAGTGGTTTGATTCCTTAAATTTATGGTCAAATGTTTATCACAAGCCATGCAGTGTTCAATATTTGTTGCTCAAATTTTCCCTCAGAGATTATTGAGGAATTATAATAAAAAAGTCTTAATCGCGACGCATTTCTAACTTCATGCGGTGTTATAGTCTAGCGTCACGTTGTCAATGGGATTTGAAGTTTTGGGAATTATTTCTAATCCCCAGTAGCTAACAGCTGTTTTCAATGTCACAGATGGCCTTGTAGACTTTTTTGAAGAAGAAAAAAAACCATTTTAAAATCATGAATATGACTCAGCAGTTATTTTTTCACGACATTCAAGTTCTCTCAACATTGAAGATTTATAGGTTAAAAATTTACATATTTAGGCGTCCACTACTGTTCACTATCGTTGAATAATTCTAACTTCTGGGTTAGTGACGTCCAGCGGTCCGACCCGGTCACATTAATTTCGGCCATTCCGCTGACTCCTGAAGTTTGACTTGGATGAAGGGAATTGCTCATCTGCCGAGCGTCTATGGAATTTACTCCCGTACTAACGCTATTGGCTGAGGAACTTTATAAGATCGCCTAAGGACTCTAAGTGTGACTATGAATAGATTTCATCTGCCAATAGCGTTAGTAGGGAGACGCTCGTCAATTGATGATCAATCGTTGTTATTCCTTCATCCATGATGCACACTCTCTGTGCCTTGGGGCTGGCCCTCATGAGCTGGCTGTGAATCGCACGACAATCCCATGGGCCAATGTTTAGTGCACCCAATTCCAGCCCGAATGGATTGCTCGGCCAATGAAGGCTCGGCAAGTTAACAAATCGTCGCTTACCAGCCGGTCAACACATCGTTGCACCTGTTCGCCGAATCTGCCATCAGCTGCCAGTCGTCGACGCGTCAAAGTCAGCTGACGCGTCAGTGCCAATGCGGCCGCTTCGAGACTGTCGCCCTGCTGGACAGCGTCAGCGTCCGTTTCATCGTCTTGGCGACGTCGACGCAGTCGGTCGATCTCGGCGCGCGAGGTTGAAAGCGCCGTCTCGGCGCGCTCGGCCCGATCTCGCTGACTGTCCAGCTCGGCTTTCAGCCGGTCAAGCACCCGGCGAACCTGGCCGGGATCGAGTCGAGAAGTCAGCGTCCTGGTTGTGGCTGTTGTTGTGGCGGCCGACACGCTCGACCGCACCGAGCGGTGACTTCGCTCCGACGGCGATCTTGGTCTGTCCCGACGATAATCTTCGTCGCCAGAATCTTCGTTGTCATAGTCACCACTTGTGTCAGCCCTAGCAACCGTTGCTGTCATTTGTTATATTGCCTATCAACCAATGTCACGCCCGAACGGCTGGACGAATGAAGTTTTAGTCCGAAAAGCTATTTGACTCGATTTCAGAAGTTTAACAGCAATGAGTTGAACTAGTAGTACGAGCAGCTAGCGTATAGTAATATACTACATTTTTTAAACCTGTGAAACATTCGACTAGATCGCTTCATTCCTAATGATTATAAGTATTAAGCAACTCTTTTGTAAGTTTTTTGGCTAAAAACTACAGAATAAAACTATAAAAATGACGTATAGATATAGATATGTCTAGGCCTAGTGACTTTAAATTTAACTTTTTAATATCAAAACTAAACAACTATATGTATCACTATTCATCATCTATATTAGATTGGTCTGAAACAATGAAAGTAGCAAAACACAACGCATATATTGGATAAAGCCATTCATTATAAGAACTGATCAAATGCGGTCTTTCAAATGGGGGTGCTTTCACAAGGTCAAAATTTCACAACGTCGAAAAGTAAATTATTTCACAAGGTCGAAACTTCACAAGGTCGAAATTTCACAACATCGAAAACTTTAGCAAGAGACTTCATAAGGTCGAAATTTCATAAGGTCGAAATTTCACAACATCGAAAACTCAAATAGCAGCCACTTTCACAAGGTCGAAACTTCACAAGGTCGAAATTTCACAACATCGAAAAATCTAGCAAGAGATTTCATAAGGTCGAAATTTCACAAGGTCGAAATTTCATAACATCGAAAACTCAAGTGCAGCCACTTTCACAAGGTCGAAACTTCATAACCGAAATTTCACAAAGTCGAAAATTTTATCTATCAAGAACCATACAGTAGTTTTCTACGTTGTGAAATTTCGACCTTATGAAATTTCGACCTTATGAAATTTCGACCTTATGAAATTTCGACCTTATGAAGTCTCTTGCTAAAGTTTTCGATGTTGTGAAATTTCGACCTTGTGAAATTTCTACCTTATGAAAGTGGCTGCTGTTCGAGTTTTCGATGTTGTGAAATTTCGACCTTGTGAATTTTCGACCTTATGAATTCCTTTGCTAAAGTTTTCGATGTTGTGAAATTTCGACCTTGTGAAGTTTCGACCTTGTGAAAGTGACTGCTATTTGAGTTTTCGATGTTATGAAATTTCGACCTTGTGAAATTTCGACCTTGTGAAAGAAGGTGCTTTCGACGTTGTGAAATTTCGAGTTTGTGAAACCCCCCCTATCAGGGGAAAATGGATAGGAGGGCGTACTGTCCAATACTCCTCCTAATACCCTCCAAAGTGAAATTACGAGTATTTTAATGCACAGAGCCGCAGGTGAACTGCATCCTTCTTATATAGAAAAAGATATATATACAAGGAAGAATTAAAACAACTACAGAAAAAAATGCATTTCAAGTCAATATTTCTCTATCTAATCCAGTAAAAAGTTCTTAACACAGTATAAAAGGCCAAAAAATGACAAATATCATGGCATGCGCATGCCTTCTTGCTCTAACAGAGTTGCAGAATTATACTTTTAAAAAATTACAGGTCCATAAAAACAAAAAGCCATGTTCTATCTACGATTCACTATTGTGTCAAGATTTAGTAAACCCGTAGTATAAGTCTTATACCATTTTCCTTTTTCAAAAATGCAAATGCTAAGTAAGTTGAGTGCTGAAAGAAGCTAAAAAATTATCACACTATGAGCAGTTTAAAACAAGTTTCTAGTGTAATTAAAAATATGACGCATATATAACTGATTAAATAAAAATAAATTTCTTTTTTAGCAACAAAATAGGTAATAGCTAATACAAATCTACTGTACTAAACAAATAAGTTTATTAAATTTTGCTTTACTGACAAAAAATCCGGAACACTTTATCAATAAAAACTTTTGATAGCCGAACTAATTTCGATCAAATAATTAATCAAATATATTTAAATTTCAGTTTGATTTATTTTATTTAATTAGTCCATAGGCCACGGAACCTACACAAAATATATATACTCATTCGAAATTGCAGTTTCAAGAAAGCAGAATTAAAAATAAAAAATACGTTAAAAATACGTATTGGATGCTCTACAGTAGTTTTAGATTGCAGAGTTTTATATTGTTTCGGCTTGGGTGCAAAAAGTTAGATATTTGCTCATGCAAATAGATAATAAGATTTGATGAGCTATTACTAGGTTCGTTTTATTAGAATGTCTACGCCAAAAATTTACCTAATCTTATCGTCCTATACACGTTGTTACTGAACCATTGTACTACTATTTGTACAATTTGGCTCGCAGCAGTAGGTGCAGCATGCCTGTGAAATAAGAATCAGACTAGGCCTACTGGCTATGGTCTGCGATGTTTCACACCTGCTAATCCTCTTTTTAAAAAGCAGGCATGGCTGGAGATTTAATCTTCATGCTACACTACTAGTATAGCCGACCCAAGGGGTACGCGTCCCGCAAGAGTTCAAAGGTGGACCTTAGGGCCACTGGACAGACTGAGAAACAGCGCCGGTCACTCTTCCAGGGCTTTGGCCTTGGACATTAGCCGCTAAGGTACAGGATTTTTCCGGTGCGCTTACCTGTGCGTTATCGATCAGGTGCCCGATCTGGCTACGAGGTAAAGGTGCCACCCTTTGACCGCAACAGGGTACGCAGCTAGGCACTGCTAATCACTGCACTCTAAATGCCTAAGGTGTTACTCGTAACCGAGTCGAGGGGCTGGAAGGTCGTGGAGCTAAATTAACCTGCCGCTTGCGGTTTTCTTTATTTCTTTTTCTCCTTTCTTCCATGACTCAGCTCACTCCTTCACACTTTCAGCCATTGGCTTCTACCGCTCCAAAAAATCCCGCTGAAGCCGGGACCTCGGCAACTCCGGCCGGTGATTCTGGTGCCAGCGCCGCCCCACAAGCCCGCACAAGCCTGGCGACAAGCCCGCACGCGCACCGGGGCCCTCCGTCGAGGCCCGACGTGCCTACAACCAACGCCGCAATGAGCGGCGACGGCGACAACGGGACAGGGAAGCTGCGGGCTGGCCACTTGCGGAGGGACCTATAAGGAGAGCAAGGCTGCTTTTGGGCTGAAAGGAACCACAGCGATCCCTAGCTGCCCCCCAGGAAACAACCCCCGCCGGTGTGCTACCCAGCAAACCTGCAACCGGGGCGGCCGGGCCTTCGGAAGCCGCCGCAAATAACTACGCCTCAAAAGTCTCAAAGTCTCTGCTCCAACCGGCGGTCATCGTTTTCGGGGAAGAGCAAAACCTCACTGCCGATGAAGTCGACAGTGCCTGACGCACCATCGATACTGAGCACATTGACCAGCTCCTGGCAGGCCGCCCCGTGAGCGTGGTCAAATCTGCCAAGACCGACGGCTCAATCTTCATCTGGTGCAACTCGGAGGAGAGCGACCGCAGTCTACGCGAGCTTCTGCCAAAGCTGAACTGGCCCAAAAAAGATTGGCAAGCTCGTCTTCGCCAGCGAGGGCGAGCGAAAAAGGCCCAGCGGTGCCTTCCTGGCTGGCAGTGCCATTAAGTCCAGAGATCAGCTTAGGCAGATCCTGCTAAGGCTGCACCCTGACCTTGAGGTACACGGGCTCCTACACCATGCCACTTTCCGCAAGAAGGGGGCCACGGTGATCCTAGGGCTCTCGATCCGACGACTGGGCTAAGCGCTTGCCGCCTAAGTCCACAATCCACCTTGGCCTGACTCAGCTGACCATCCTCCGTTGCGAGGAGCGGAAAGCTGATCAAGCCAAGCATGCCGAGCCTTCCGAAACCGGAACTGGGGGCCCAGGCTCCTCCGGCAAAGAAGCTGAGGCAAACGGCCAACCCCAAGCCCGGTAAGGCTTTGCGCTGCTGAAACCGGAAATCGCAACCGCAGACCCGCCAGGAGCACCCGGAGGTCCGGTCTGATCCAGCGCGCGCTGGAGGCCAAGAGCCTCCGGGCGTATCGTGAGCGGGCCCGCGCTTCTCGCGCTCCACCCCAACAGCCAGAAGGCCAGGTTGTAGGCGGGGAGGCGCCGACCGACTGGTTCAAGTCTGCGACTCACCAGGAGGCTGGCACCACCCGCATCGACCTGACCGAAGAGGCGGAGGGGA
The DNA here is from genome assembly GCA_002269645.1 of Macrostomum lignano. Classification (NCBI taxonomy): domain Eukaryota; kingdom Metazoa; phylum Platyhelminthes; family Macrostomidae; genus Macrostomum; species Macrostomum lignano. The sequence goes on along the minus strand of NIVC01003427.1, from coordinate 34,574 downwards.
CGGGTAATGATGGCACGAAGCACGCAGGGGAGGCGACGGTAACGTCCACGCTGGGCTCATGCCCGCGGAGGACTCCACAACCACCCTTACTGCCGAGGACGCTGAATCTCCCATGGAGGTCTGCGGGCCAACCACCCCTGAAAAGGAGGAGGATGACCTGCTCAACGATCCCCAACTTCATGATAATGATCAGCAGCCAGGGAATCCACTGCTTGCAGATTAATCTTCAACACTGCGTCGCAGCCTCGGTCAACCTTATGCGTTGCGCCGAGCTCGACACGCCGGGGCTCATCTTCGTCCAGGAACCCTGGACTCTTAGAGGTAAGCCTCAGAACGCCCCTGCTGGCTAAAACTGTTTTTATACTGTTTTTGGCGAGGCCAATCAGCCTCCCAGAGCTTGCATCTTTGCGATCAAAACGCTCAGTGCGCGGCTCAGATCGGACCTGTCTAACAGTGACATCTGCGTCATCCAATCCGAGGACCTGCTTCCTGGGAAGACCACCCTCATAGCCTCGGTTTACCTACCAGGCGATGCTGCGGTCGTCCCCATGCAGAACCCTCGCTACGCTGGTAGAGCTCTGCTCTGCCAAAAACTACGAGCTCATGGTTGCCGGCGACATCAACGCCCACTATACTCACTGGGGCAGCACCGGCATTAATCAGAGAGGCGAAGACCTCCTAGCCTACGTTGCCTCTACGACCCTCGAGTTCTGCAACTCTGGGTCCACGCCCACTTCTGACAACGGACGGTGGTCGGAGGTGATCAACGCCATGCTCGCAACACCCACACTCTACCAGAGTATTGGGGCGTGGCGGGTACTTCCTGCGTCCTCACTCTCTCACTCTCACTCTCATCACAAGTTTATCACCTTCATCCTGATGGCCGCGCGTAGCGTAACTCGTGTTACGTGGAGACGGAACGCTAGAAACACTGATTGGGAAACCTTCGGGCTCGCCCTGAAGGAATTCCATCGGTCTCCTGGCCAACCATCCACGATCACGTCATGCCAAGAAGTGAATGAGTGTGCGACTGTGTTGACAAAACGCTAACCGCCGCCTTTGAGGCGTCCTGCCCTTTAAAAGCCTATAAAGGGAAAAAATCCGCGCTGTGGTGGAATCCCGAGCTCGACAACCTCCGTCGCAGAGCTAAGAGACTCCACCGCAGAGCAACTAAAACAAAGAGCCCAGCGGACCAAACCGCCTATCATGATGCAACCCATGAGTTTAAAAGGCAGGTTAGGAATGCAAAAGATCAAAATGGCGACAATACTGCGAAGAGCTAGAGGGCTCACGCCCCACCTCCAGAATTGTGAAAGCGCTTACGCTCGACAAAATGTCTAAGCTTTCCTCGGTCAAACGCACCGACGGTACGTCCACGGACAACCCAGGGGAAACGCTTGATGTAATGCTCACTGCGTTTTTCCCCAATGAGTCAGCTAACTCGACCACTCCGGATCACTCGGTGGGAGGTCACGCGCTGGCTGCCTCCATCATCACGGAGGACCGCATCATGAGAGCGGCTAACTCCTTCAAACCTTTCAAAGCTCAGGACTCGACGGTATTGTACCGGCCCTCCTAAGAGAGGCGGTTAAATGCCCAGGCTTCCTGCGTAAACTTTGCAGCCTTTTTCGGGCATGCATCACGCTTGGTTATGTCCCACAGGCATGGACCGAGGCAAAGGTGATTTTCATCCCTAAGCCAGGCCGCCCGGACTACCATTCTATCAAATCCTTCAGACCGATCAGCCTGACCTCCTCCTTGGTCAAGCTGTTGGAGAGTCTGGTGCTCTGGCGCCTCCTCTCTGTGGAGCTGAATAACAAACCCCTCAGCGAGAACCAGCACGCTTTTCGGGCGGGTCGCTCCACTGAAAGCGCGCTGCCCGTCCTGGTTGATAAACTCGAGAAGGCCGTTTCTTGGAAACGGCTTTGCTCTGGGGATCTTCCTGGACTTCCTGGAGGCGTTCCGAAGAGCTCTCTGTGGGAGGCGATCGCACTCACATCTCACCAGGTGAATCATGTACGTGATCAGCCATCGCTCGGCCACCGCCAGTCTGGCTGGGCTACCAGAAGACAGTCTGGTTATCGAAGATATGGTTATCGATGATGCTCGGCCTGACCCCATTCGCAGAGCTATCGCAGAGATACCCTCGGGGACGGACCAGATGGATTGCTACACGGACGGATCCATCAAAGACGGCCACGCCGGCTTTTGTGTCTGCATCATTAACAACGGCCACGTCATTATCACGCATGCCAAATACACTGGCAGACTCTCCATATGGTCTTCCAGAACGAAGTCCTTGCTATCATCACCTGCGCCGCAGAACTGAATGCCAAGGGTACGAGAGGAGAGACTATCATCATCCATTCTGACAGCCAAGCGGCCTTACAGGCCCTTTGCCACCCCACAACGAACTCCCGGACAGTCGCCGACTTCGTCCGGCAGCTCAACCTCCTGGCCAGTAACAATACTGTCAGGCTGAAGTGGATCCCAGGGCACGCAGGGTTTCCGGGAAACCAGCTCGCAGACCCTCGCCAAAAGGGGCGGCTCTGGCTCTTTCTCCGGCCCTGTTCTCCTGGTCCCTATCCCCTCTGGGCTGATTCCCTTCACAGGGACAGATGGGCGGACACCCAGAACTGTCGGCAATCGATTGTGCCGCGGTCCCGTGCCCCTCCCGCAGGCATGGGGATCTACTGAGTCTGCACTTTATCAATTAAAATTACATGGAGCCTACGAGCTACATACATACGACATCGAATACGTCTGACACTGCAGGTCAGTCGCATGCACTTCTGGTGTACATAAACATAGCAGGATGCACATGTTCATGTACATCATGATCGATTCATGGGAGGCTGAAGCCAGAGTCACCTTCTTAGTCTCTCTTGTGCGGTTCTGAAACTGTACATATCTCGTACGTGTACATATATGTGATCGAGCTATTGATCATATTAATTTTCTATGATCAGCCTGTACATGTGTACATGCATGTGCCTTCGACGACCTAATACGCTCGTAATGTACATGTATGTTAAAGATTGTTGTAGAAAAAAAACCTGCAGAAAAACGCAAGACTTTACGTAAATGTATTTATATTTATACCTACATGTGTAAACCACCCAGCTATTAGCCACATGTCGATGACGGCTCGATCTCTACCCCATATACATGTGTTTATAGTTTTTAAAGAATGCTTTTTTCATTTCAAGCCATAGACAACAGTCGATCAGTCGTTCTACTGGAGAATGAGTTTCAAGAAAATCAAGAATTTCAAGAAAATCTTTTAGACAACTGCTATTAGAATTATAGTGTATTAAAAGCATGTTGAATTTGTACCAAACTATCTGCATTCTGTTGTTACTCGAGTCGTCCTGTTCCTGCATGAGCTTGATAATGAACAGAGTCAGCAAGCGCTACGTTGCCTACTGTGCCGGAATCGGTGAGCACTGCTCATTGAACTCGCCCTGTTGTAGTACAGACAGTTCGATTTGTTGCACAAGCTGCAGTCATAAAAAGGACACCTGCATTACGAAAGCCAGTCTGTTGGCAGGATTGTGAAGATTGGTTCGCTATATATATATATATATCCTAGGACTCGAATGCATCTGGAAATGTGATCAATATGTATAACGCACTATGCATATTAATGTATCTACACAAAGCTATTTGACGCCAAAATGATACTGTTTATTACGAATTTAAAGGATATTGATGATTTTTTGTTTTTTTTCTGTATTAAGTTTGCATGTGCAATGACCTCGATCGTTACAACGGAATATAAACATGCTTTGATGATAAACCTTCTAGGGACCACTGTAAGTATTGAATACATACAACTTGCAGTTGTTCTTGTATACAACATTGGACATATACATGAGCTGGATTAAACTATGAACCTCATTAGATATACATCCATGTATATGTATACATGTGAAATGCTTACGTAACAATCAGCAACGCTAATACATATGAACGTTTTTGAGATATTTTAAAGTGCGACATCGAGAAATTTAAAAAGAATGTGTAAAACCGATCGATGCACAGCTCGATCGATGCACTCACTCAGTTGCAGTATCTACATGTGGTGCTGCATCTTGACGGGAATATATAAAAAAGCGCCTACGAGCAACATGATATGGCACGCTTTTAAAATTCTAAAAGCAGCAGCCACAGAGAAGCGTACGTATTTTGTCATTTTGCTGGTGCATCTACGTATCGTCATGTAGTATCCCAGAGGACATTCTGTTTCTCAAACTTAGCAGATCTCTTGTCTCTGTGCCATTCTTAGCAGATCTTCTCAATCTGCTCGGTTCTTGCAGGATCTTTTAAGAAGGGAGGCACATTTGTTTTTTCATTCATTTGGCCAAAGTGTTCTGGCTTTATTATTATTTTATTTTATGGCAAATTAAAATGGGACAATAAATTTAATAAAATATGCGATTCGAAGCTATAAAAAGAAATAACAGTTAAGATCTTGTACGATGTAGCAAGTCGTCCAGATCTGGTAAGTTTACCTAAGTATTATCATAGCGAAGATCTTGCACGTTCTTGCAAGTAAACTTGCGTAGCAACCCAAGAAGATAGATAAGATATCTGCTAAGAATCAACACGTCAATGTCTACTAGGGATGTGTATATTCTTGCGGAGGGATTGAATTTTCTCTAATGAATATCTAGTATAGTATCCCATTACATATACTGCTTGTAACATGAGGTCGATGACAAGTATTCGTACTCTTACATGTAGTACAATGCACCGACGTTCAGCCGACGTACATGTATGACGTCGTGATCCATCAATGTTATGTAAAAGTACATATATGTCAGCGACGTCGATAGATAATGCACGTCGGACGTCGGCTGACATCGAATGCGCCGACGTCGGATTGCTGTACCGGCCTGGCAAAATTTCTCGGCCCCTTCAGTGCTACAGTGTATGCGTTCTCTACTAAATGCGTCCTATCGCGTCCAATAAACGAACTGTCATAGGCGGTTATATGCTTTTTATCATAAAATGCAACGCAAGCAGCACGAAGGCTGCCTCATCATATCGACGCCACATCAGCCGGTTCAGGAACTCTATGGTACTGCTTCTGCATGCCTGATGCTTGCAACTGGCTGCTGGCTGGGATTCCTGTCGGCGTTGTGGCCAACAGATGTGTTTACTTTCAACTAAGGTCTTTAAAACACATCATAGGCGTAGGAACGGGGGGCCAGTGGGACCATGGCCCCCCAAATTTTTAAAATGGGGGGCCATGGTATTGGTCTCTGCATGGCCCCTTGGCCACATTTTAAATGTAAAATCTAGACTTTTTGCTTATTTTTAGTTTTTGCTGCTTTGCATGAATGCATTTTGCTGCAGGGGGACAAAACATATAGCGCCTGCAGCGCCAAAATGAGTGCCTGCGGCACCAAAATGAGTGCCTGCGGCGTTAAAATGAGTGCCTGCGGCGCTAAATGAGTGCCTGTATAGCTAAAATGATTGCCCACGGCGCTAAAATTCGGGCCTGCGGTGCTAAAGTGAGTGCCTGCGGCTTTTAATAAAATGAGTGCTGACAAGATGGATTCTGAAAATGATTTGGTACATGATATAATGGTAATGTGCAATTTCCATGCACAGAAAAAAATCTAACTCGACTGGGGCATGCACCCTGTGCGCCCCTCCCCTTTAAATCCGTTACTAAACCTGCCCCCCAGTTTTTGAAACATTCCTACGCCGATGAAACACATGGACAAAATAACATATAAGCTGAAGGAATGACGACATTATAGGACACAGTTCCTGTAAGACTAGCGCAGGAAATACAAAAGTAGAGAGTTTTTTAGGTAAATATAAAGTATAAATATGTAAACTTAAATGAAAATTGCTCTATCAAAAGCTTTTTAATTGCTGAATTCGTTACCTTTTTGTTTTACATCTTTGTGAACTTATTAAAATATTTTCGTCCGATTTAAACTGCAGACCGCATTTCTTGGACTTCCTATATTAATCATATTCATTTCTCTCTAGTTCTAGGCATTCAAGTCATTTCACTACAGCGGCAGTAAATCAATTTGCCATAGTTTTCATAGCCAGTCTCTGATAGTCATTTTTCTGCAAAATGACATTAACTGAGGAAAAAGGCCATGCTGAGGATTCTAATCAACCAGTAAGTATGTAATTTTTTGTAAAGTAAAAATTTTAGTTTAAAGTTTCTGACTATGCAGCCATAGGTGGCGAAGGTTTGTTTGCCAGAACTGAAAATTTTAGAAATCTTTTAAAGGTATAAAAAATGCAAGAAAGCTTGCACAATTATTTATTATAAGGCCCTATACATGCTAGGTGCCTAGCCCTAGGTATAAAATTATATTGTATAATTTTTTAAATTAAGAAATATTTGAGTTTGTTAAGAGTAAGACCATATAATTTATTAGATCTATATAATTCAACTAATTGAACTTGAATAAAATATATACAAAGTAAAGTATATCCCATGCTCAAGCTAGACTCTGGAAGGTTATATGTATGCCAGAAAATTCTGGCATACAAATGACCCCTTTGAAAGTTGGCATACAAATTTTGGTGTACAAACAAAGTCTTGCCATTTTTGGCGTACAAATTTTGGCATACAAACAAAGTCTTGCCATTTTTGGTATTCAAATTTTGGCTTTCAAACCCATGGCCATGCTGTATGACTTGTACATAAAAATTTTAATATAAATTTATGTAATTTATATAAAAAATTTCCAAGAACTATTTCAAAATTGAATTTAAATTTATTTTCATTTCTGCCAACATCAACATCAATCTGCCAACTGGCACAACTCTGCTAGTCTGCTGCTGCATTCAGCATTTGCAATTTATAAAACTTAAATACTTTATTAATTGCAAAGATGACTAAAAGAAGATGACCAAGTAACATTACTTAATTCAGACCCAGACTCTGGATAGTATACATGTACGCCGGAATTTTCCAGCGTACAAAAGGACCTAAATTACACATTGGCATACAACTTGGCATACAAAGGGGCCTGGCATGCCCTCTTGGTGTATAGCTTGGCATATAGAGATTGCTAAGACCAGTAGGTGGGACCAAAAGTTCCGAGTCCCAACAATCAATCTACATGATTAGCATGCAAAAATGATTAAGTTTGCATTTGGCCTAGTCTCCATATAGGTAGTTACATTTCATAGTTAAATTTTGATCAGAAAGAATAGCTAGCCCTTTACGAATAAAAATGGAAAACTAAATTTTAAAAACCAGTTTAGCTTTTTTAAGAAAGTAAAAATAAGACAAAAATAGTTAAAATGAACTAGTTCTCTACAGTTTAGTAAAAAGATTTTCAGTTTTAACACATAAGTTGTTTGAATATTAAAATTTTGCAATCTTTTAATATTAGTTGTAATTTGTAATTTTTTGGCGTATTTTTGTATGCGATAAAAAGTTCGTTGGCATACATTGGCATGCATGAGCTATGGAAGCAGTTTTCGTTCCAGCATATAACAGTACACAATCCTGACCCTAGATTCAGATGTAACTATTGTCTTATGCTTTTTTGACCTGAATGACCTTTTTTGGAAGAAATTTTGGCGTGCAAATTAGGGGAATTGCTACCCTTTTTGGCATATACTAGTGTACATTTAGATGAGCTTGGATTCTTGTTCTGGCATACACTATTACATGATTGAGACCTTGGTGCTCAAGCCATAGTTTGGATTGTGTATTAGTGTACGCCGGGTCTAGTGGGAGAAAAAGTACAGGACCACATTTGTATACCAGGACTAAAAATGTTTTCAACTATGTATGCCAAAGCCCTATTGCAGCGCATGGCTTAAGTACGCCAGACGCCTACACAACCTGCGCCACACTGTGAAATGACTTACCTGTGAAAGAAACCCTAAAGCAAAATTAACGCAGTTTTGGGTAAACGGCAGGAGTAACTATGACTGTCTTATCAAGCCTAAGTGCCTCGGCATCTAATTAGTACTACACCCGTATTTTATGGGGTGGCATTTTTGCGACTTACCCCTGGTCCACCACCAATGCTGCGCCGCGCAGGCTGATCCGCGCCGGACGCCGTCCGCCAAAATGCCCATGCGCTGCAATCAGGTGCCAAAGTTGTATACTTGAGTATATGCTTGCATACATGCGCAACAGTCGGCCGAGTCGGCCGATCCGGCCGACCGATTTGGCGACCAACCAAGGAAGTCGCAAAAATGCCCTCTCAAAAAACACCCTAGTAGTAGTACTAAGTAGCTGACGAAGCATTTTTGGCTTAATAAGAGAGTCATAGTTACTCCTGCCGTTTACCCAAACTTGCGGTAATTTTGCTTTACGGTTTTTTTACATGCAAGTCGCATTTTTGGCCAAAAACTACGTCGCATTTTTGTTAAAACTAAGTCGTACGGCCGACCGAATTTTGGAGGTTGCGCATGTATGTATGCTTGAGTATTACTTTGTGTCCATGTCAACAGTGTTGCATATAAAGTATTTTATATAAAGTCACTTTAATCCATCCTAACATGTATATAGGCATATTGTAGATGTAAACCAAAAAAATTCTACTATGTTATGTATGCTGGGATATATGTTTATGTATGTTAAAAAAAGCAAGTACCCTTGTTGTACACCCAGAAATCCCAGCATACATCTTGCCTTCTAAACTATGGTGCTTAGGAAGGAGGCATAGGCATGCCAGAATCAAACATGAGCAAAGCTACCAATTCATGCCATGTATGCCAAACATGCTAAAATTTTAATGACCTTGTAGTGGTTTATTAGTTCAAGTGCAAATGGCTAATTATAATTATGAATATATCTAGGTTTTTAGCAATTGGTAACAATTTATACTAACTAATAGAAATAAAAATGTTTAGCATGGCTTAAACCAATCATGAAGCATCGCGAGACAATAGAGAAAAGGAAAGGAGAAGGAAAATTGAATTCTACCCTAGTTAAAATACTATATAAGTTCTTGGAATCATATGGTAAAACAAAAGTAATAATTAACTGTAAATATACATATTTAAATAGCAAAATAATTATAACTAAAATTATATAATAGTAAATATACAAAAATACACTATTTATAAATTTAATTTAATCTACATTGCTACAACCCTTTTGATTGCCACTCTTCATCTTTTGTGCTAATGGTAATGTATTTTAAGAAACGAATTCTAACAAAAATGAGTGAGTTTTGCAAAAAATAAGTTTTAACTAGCTTCATATAAGCCTATAAGTATAAGCATGTTTCTAATCACAACCAAAACCACAATATTAGACTTCAACATTCAAAGTTTTGATGCATGCCAATCATTCATGCTATATTTTTATGATTGCCTTGAGCTTGAGCATGCCAATTATGCCATATTTTTTACTATTGCCTTAAGCATGCCAAAAATCTGGCATATCTGCTGCTTTCCTTAGTATAGAATGTATCTATTGAGCCATAGTCAAGATGGCCTTTTTCATGGAAAATTCTGGCACTAAAGGGGGTTAGAAGTGTATCGCGCCAGTATATTCTGGTACAATAGCAGGCAAAGGAGAAAAGACTAGTATAGTATGGCTCAATTTGGTGCAAGACAAAAACTTTCAACAAGACAATATTTTCTTAGATAGAAAATTAGCATATAGTTTCTTTTTATTAGCATTTGACTAGTGTATTGATAGCTTTTTAATTAATATATGTTAACATAGCATTTTCTATAAAACAGATTTAAATACATGTTTTAATGGTATTTTTCAAATGGAAAACATGGTCTTTTGCACATTGGTCAGAATAGTAGTCATGTGATTTCTCTCAGCCAATAGCAACTTACATGTGTGTTGCCAATAGAAATGGCCAAGTGATTCCTAAGGTTGTGCATGTATGTATTAATAGTCTTGGTGCATAGTGCAATCAAACTTTTTTGATAGGATTTGTTCCAGCACAGGCATGCCATGATCCTGACTATGGCCACTAAGTAGAATAAACCTTAAAATTAATGTAGTAAAAGTATATGCATTGTTTTCCAAAAATTTTCCACTCTGTCATGTATGCCAAGAAATCCCAGCATACATGTTGCCTTTCAAACTGTGGGTATTTTGCCAATAGAAACAGCCTAGTAAATCATTAGGCTTTCAGAATAAGTTAAAAAAGCATAAAATTTCTAGTTTTAGAAATTAATATATATATAACATACATAAACATACATATATATAATGGTAAACTAAATAGTATATATGCTACAATAGGCTTATAAAAAGATTATATATTAAGTAAGGACTGAGCTATATACCTGAGCGATTCTCGGGATGGTATATGGGCAATTCTAGAGATGGTTTATGGGCGATTCTCGGGATGATTTATGGGTGATTCTAGGGATGGTCTATGGGCGATTCTTGGGATGATTTATGGGTGATTCTTGGGATGTTTTATGGGTGATTCTTGTGATTGTTTATGGGCGATTCTAAGGATGGTCTATAGGCGATTTTTTTAATGGTTTACGGAGGATTCTAAGGATGCTTTATGGGCGATTTTTTATGGTTTATGGATGGATGCATTATGCGTGATTCTATTGATGGTTTATGGTCGATTAATTGATGGTTTATGGGTGATTCTCGTGATGGTTTATGGGCGATTCTTGCGATGGGTTTATGGCCGATTCTTGTGATGGTTTATGGCCGATTCTTGTGATGGTTTATGGCCGATTCTTGTGATGGTTTATGGGCGATTCTTGTGATGGTTTATTAGCGATTCTTGTGATGGTTTATGGCCGATTCTTGTGATGGTTTATGGGCGATTCTTGTGATGGTTTATTAGCGATTCTTGTGATAAGTTTATGGCCGATTCTTGTGATGGTTTATGGGCGATTCTTGTGATGGTTTATGGGCGATTCTTGTGATGGTTTATGGGCGATTCTTGTAATGGTTTATGGGCGATTCTTGTGATGGTTTATGGCCGATTCTTGTGATGGTTTATGGCCGATTCTTGTGATGGTTTATGGGCGATTCTTGTGATGGTTTATGGGCGATTCTTGTGATTATAAGGATTCTTTATGGACGATTTTTTGATGGTTTATGGGTGAATGGTTTATGGGCGATTCCTGTGATGGCTTATGTTATTTAGTATCACTTGCGATTAACTGTATAATGCATGTGACTTCCATGATTTTTGAAATCGAGCGTTCGTGATGCGCTAGTAAATATTAATATGAATTGTTGTTTGTTGATTTGCAAAGAAAATTGATGGTTGCCTGCATTGAGGTGGTTTTGAGATTCTTGTCTGTTAGGGTCTCATCATTTTTAGTTTACCCTGTGGCTGTAGTCATACAGTACGGACAGCATATTTAGTATATATACTAAGCTTTCTTTTCAGAATATGCGCCCCAATGTTTTGACTTTTGCGCACAATTTCTGCTTTACAGTTGCCCTCCATTTCTTTTTCTTTCCAATTTGCTGCTTCGTTCGTGACTTCCACGCATAGCAGAGATATGCGCTATATATTTTATAAAAAATAAGCAGAAAATAATATTATGTATAGCGATGCCAGTGGCTTTGGTTTCTGCTTTTAGGGGTGGCGGGTTTTCGGAGGGAAGTGGCTGGCGTCTGAAGTCTGAACGGATTGGAATGGAGGGCCTACTATGCATGCCCTATAAGGTATCGATTTTCTCTCTCTCTTTGAATCCTCTTTCCTCCCCCCTCCATCGCCATGACCAGATCATTCTGTCTCTGTCTGTCCCCATCTCCCTCTCTTCCCCTCCTCTCCTCTGTCCGTTCTTCAACTGGCTGGCTCCAAAAGAAGACGCACTCGCGTCTGGCATGGCATAGTATAGTATATGGTTTGGAGGGTTGGTTGGTTGGGAATGCACGAGTGGGAAGGAATTCGATGGGTGGGAGGGGGAGGAAGGGTTGTTGGCTTGGGCGAAAGAGGTTCGCGCAAGTCTGGACTAAAAGGAGATTTGGGGTGGTTGGTTGGCTTGGTCTGTTTGGGGAGTTCAAAGCAACAAGTCTTTCACCTTCGAGGAGAAACCGAGGAGAACTTGAGCCAGAATTTGGTGTAGGTCTACCGCAACTTAGGGATGCTAAAATTCCAGAGTTCCAGAATTCCGGTGCCCTGCAATCCAGAAATTTGCTGAGGTAGTTGTCGTGCGATTCACACCTGACGATTAGAAATTGACGCAGTGTATGAGTGCGCGCCTGTGTACAGTATTGGCGCGCTTGTGTGGTCTCAGGAGTTAAGCGGAATAGGCAGAATCGCCTTGAGTAGCTCTGCTTTGTAGGAAAATGTCGGCGAAGGCGTTGCGCCATGGTGGTCGTAGCCCTCCTGAAATTTCTTCAATTTATCCTGACAATGAACTTCAGCATCGTAAATGAAAGGGTCTACTCCAGATTTTATATTTATGATCTCCTTATATCCGGCCATTTTTATGGCTCTGCATGCCGTATTAAGCTGTCCCAGTCGCAGCTACACTTGAGAAGAATAATTATTAGAAACCAGGATATAGAATAGTCAAGAGAGAGAGAGAGAGAGAGAGAGAGAGAGAGAGAGAGAGAGAGAGAGAGAGAGAGAGAGAGAGAGAGAGAGAGAGAGAGAGAGAGAGAGAGAGAGAGAGAGAGAGAGAGAGAGAGAGAGAGAGAGAGAGAGAGAGAGAGAGAGAGAGAGAGAGAGAGAGAGAGAGAGAGAGAGAGAGAGAGAGAGAGAGAGAGAGAGAGAGAGAGAGAGAGAGAGAGAGAGAGATAGAGAGAGAGAGAGAGAGAGAGAGAGAGAGAGAGAGAGAGAGAGAGAGAGAGAGAGAGAGAGAGAGAGAGAGAGAGAGAGAGACAGAGACAGAGACAGATGATTTATGCTTATTCTCTTCTTGGTTCCTCTCTACAGATCTCATCCCATCTGGAATTTGGATAAAGATTTCCGAAATATTATTGTCTCGCTCATTAATATCTCGATGGATTTTTAATTGAATTCGAATTAGAGATTTATTTTAGCGCCAATTAAGTTCCACAGATGGTTTTTAGCGCCAATTAAGCGCCACAGAGGATTGTTAGCGCCACAGAGAATTTTTAGCGCCACAGAGGGTGTTTTAGCGCCAATTTAGCGCCACAGAGGGGGTTTTAGCGCTAATTAAGCGCCAGAGGGTGTTTTAGCACTAATTAAGCGCCACAAACGAGATTTTTAGCGCAGATTTAGCGCTGCAGATGTGATTTTTTTGGCGCCAATTAAGCGCCACAGATGAGATTTATTTTTCGCTAATTAGGCGCCATAGACGATTTTTTTGCGCCAATTAAGCGCCAAATACTAGATTTTTTTACAAAATATGTCGCCTTCATTTTCAATGAGACCCTCAAGACCTTGTCTGGAAGGCTCTCCCATTAAAGTAGAGCAATATACCCAATGTTGCGGAGGTCCTTACTCTAGATATATGGCGTTGTGTGTGGCCTCATTTTATTTGTAAATTTGAAAGTTGGTCCTCTGTTATATGAAATCTAGCTGACTGTTTAAATAACTCAGATTATTTGCTCAATCTCTCCCATAATGCAGATGCAATTTGGATAGCAAAAAACTCAAGATTGGGCCTTCAGTCTTTCATTAATGGGGCTCGCTAGTTGTTTAGTATACAGCCTTTTTACGACTGTATAGGAGCCTAGATTTCTGGTCATTTTTATCTATCTATTTAAACTGTCGGGTTTTCATTCTTATCGCATATGCACGTATTAGTATGTGTTGCGTTCCTGTGGCTAGAATTGAGTCTCAAAATTGCTCAAGTTTTTTCCTGTGTTTCTTTGGTTTCTTCTTGTTGTCTCTTCTCTTTTAAAGAAAGAAACTTTACTGATTGAGACGTTAAAAAACTTGTGCTAGGCTAACTAGGCTAAATTAACTCGGTGTCATTTTTCTGGGTTGTGCCATTTTTTTCGTCTAAACTAGCTACTTATAGTAGGCATGTTTAGCGTTTTTAATGCGCGTTTTAGGACTGTAGCTCGTATTTCTAATGCTATTAATTAGATTATTGTTTTTCTAGCTGTAAAGCCTGCATTTTGTTGAGACTGTAAAATGATTAATAGTTAATATTTTGAGCAAAGAGTTAGAGCTCAAAATGGTACTCTGTCTTAGTTGTTAACTATCTGGTCTTGAATAATAGCATGACATAGGGGATTATACATATTTATACCTACATTTATATATCCTTTTTGCTCTGCGCTTGTTACTAAACTCTCAGCAATGCCTTCCATGCACAGGCGCACACAATTCCCGCAACTAAGCTCTCGCTCTCAAATTAGCTATAATTGTATGCTCTGCACGACACACTGACTTGACTTGAACTGCGCTCAGTTGAATAATAAATGAGAGGAAGAGAGGTGGAGAGGAGGGAGAGAGAGAAATTGAGAGCAAGCCAAATACGAAATCGAGCTCTGTTAGCGTAACCTTAGGAATTACAGATCTTGTAGTTGCAGGTTAATTTTCGAATTAACTTTATTTTTAGCTCTTGTCGGTGAGAAACTAAGTGAATAGAAAACATTTGGCCTTGCTAAACTTTTTTATTGCCCGCTTGACCTTTCTTTAGTCGGATTAGTTAGCTTGGCTGGATACAGCGAGGCAGCTCTTATATATGTTTTAAAAATCCAAGTCCGGATATGCCTGAAGGGGTGAGTTATCTTATTTGGCGATTGTGTTCTTGCTTATAGATTCTAAACATCCTTCATCTATGCTGCTCAATGCCCTGATCCTTCAGCTGCACTGCCTGCTCAATTCCTGATCCTTCAGGTGCACTGACTGCCTAATCCCCTGATCCTTCAGGTGCACTGACTGCCTAATCCCCTGATCCTTCAGGTGCACTGACTGCCTAATCCCCTGATCCTTCAGGTGCACTGACTGCTCAATTCCTGATCCTTCAGGTGCACTGACTGCTCAACCTCCTGATCCTTCAACTGCACTTACTGCTTAATCCCCTGATCCTTCAGGTGCACTTACTGCTCAACCCCCTGATCCTTCAGGTGCACTTACTGCTCAACCCCCTGATCCTTCAGTGAACGCCTCTATCTGTCAGAAATCTCTCCACAGTTCTTTCAAAGCCCCTGAGTTCCAAAAGTAACTTTTAATCTTAGTCAAATTTTGAATATCATTAACTGTCTATACTGATACTGAATCTATACTGTTTGCAGACAGTAATTGAATTGCTTTTTATAAAATCTACTATAGCAGTCTAGACTAAAGCCTAGCTTTATGCTATAGAATGCTATAGAAGTCTTCGATGCTGATTGAAAAAAACCCGACAAAACTGGATAGAATTCCAACAATATCGTTCGAGGATTCCTGGCTGGGGCGGGATTTACTCCCCCCCCCCCCTAAAATCGTCTTCCCATTTCTCATTCGATCCCACTCGCATAGGGTCAGCGTTTACTCCCATCTGATTAGCTCCATCCACTGTACGGCTTACCTAGTAGAGATAAAAAGAGATGAGCTCTCTTTCCCTCCCGATCATGCCTCTGTGGCTCTCGTCTTCACTGCCACTCCACTCTGTTTAACGTCGAGGTGCTTACACGTATGTATATAGGTAGGCTAACTTGAGTTAGTGCGTTAAGACATTCTTCCTCTCCGTCCGTATGTGTGCACGTATAGAGTGAGCAAAACTAATCTAGAGAGCGGTATTAAGCTGCATTGCACCTTGCTTAGTAAGAGATCTTTGTCAATTATAGAATTTATCTAAAGTAGATTCCTAGCAGATGCGTGAATAAATTAGCTCTGTTATCAAGTCAGATTGTATTTCACTGAGCGGATATAAGAGCAGTGTCGATTCCTCGTTATCGCGTAGATGTTAGCTAGCTGTTTTTTTCGCTTTACTCAACTAGATTAATCTTTATAGTGTTAAGGAGTAATCCGCCAAATTTTCAATATGATCAAAGAAGAGGACAAAGGTCAAGCCAAAACGGTAAGTTTTATTATAGATAGAAGTTTTTATCCATCTAGTCCCTTCGGGGCGGCCGATAAGAACAGGATAAAATTATTATGTGAATCCTTTTTGACTTGACATCTCAGGAATTCCCCCAATAAGTTTTGGCATCTCAGGAATTCCCCCAATAAGTCTTGGCATATTAGCAATTCTCCAGTGAACCTTGACATCTCAGTCACCAGCTGGTATTAATTAAAAAAAAATCAAATAAAACACCAACATTACTACCATGCCCTTTATTACACCTGCCAAAGCCTGCAGATTCCATGTTTAGACATTACACAATTTTTACTATTGATACAAGTCTTGAAATCCAAAAAAGTCATATTTGTTGTAAAATGAATCCACTTCTTTGGTACTAACTTGACATCTTGGATCCAAATTCGATATGACAAAATTTAAGTTGATACATCATGGCACACTCTGACACAAAACCGAGCTTTAGCTGAGTTCAACGTTCAAAATTCAACTAAGTTGCTTTTGCTTCTTTATTTTTTGTGTTAGTCTTAAGCCATATAAAAATAATGTTTTAGTAACGTTTCTAGGTCGAAAAAATGCTTTTAAGTCTACTTTAAGTAGACTGTAGCGAATATTATTGAATTAAATAGTTTTAAGTGACAAAAAATTCTGAAAAATAAAAAAAAACTTTATACACTTGGAGGTCGGGAGTTCGATTCCTGATCCCACTGGAACAACTTGTATCCTTGAGCAAGACACTTAAACTCTGCATTGCTTCAGTTCACCCAGCTGTAAAATGGGTGCTAGCATTAGCTGGGGTAATTAAGGGTGTGTGGCGACCCCCCAGTCCTTGGACTGAACAGCCGTACGCAGCCTTCAGATGCGCGGCGCAATAGCTGCGGCTGAGCTGTCGGTTGCACATCTGGTCTAATTGGGGCAGGTGAAATCAAATATTATTATTATTGAAGTATAGAATCTTTGAAACAAAGTATCACGGGACTCATCGCACTTTTTTGGTTTATCTACATTCTATATACACGTACAGTATATAATGTATGCACTTGTCTAGAATATACAAGTCAAAAACATTGATGCTTTAAACTCAGCAGAATTTTTTTGCAAAAAAAGCGAAGAGAGAAAAAGCGGGTTATGAATGACAGACATACATATGCATATCAGCCTTGCTAGCAGATGGGGTAAGAGAAATATG
>NIVC01003427.1:0-12500 GCA_002269645.1 Macrostomum lignano | reverse complement strand
CTCCCTTCATTCTCCCTACTGCTCACTTCATTCTCCCTACTGCTCACTTCATTCTCCCTACTGCTCACTTCATTCTCCCTACTGCTCACTTCATTCTCCCTACTGCTCACTTCATTCTCCCTACTGCTCCCTTCATTCTCCCTACTGCTCACTTCATTCTCCCTACTGCTCACTTCATTCTCCCTACTGCTCCCTTCATTCTCCTTACTGCTCACTTCATTCTCCCTACTGCTCACTTCATTCTCCCTACTGCTCCCTTCATTCTCCCTACTGCTCCCTTCATTCTCCCTACTGCTCCCTTCATTTTACCTACTGCTCCCTTCATTCTCCTTACTGCTCCCTTCATTCTCCCTACTGCTCACTTCATTCTCCCTACTGCTCCCTTCATTCTCCTACTGCTCCCTTCATTCTCCTTACTGCTCCCTTCATTCTCCCTACTACTCCCTTCATTCTCCATACTGGTCCCTTCATTCTCCCTACTACTCCCTTCATTCTCCATACTGGTCCCTTCATTTTCCCTACTGCTCCCTTACCGCTAAGTCGGACAGGTCGTTTATCCCCAGACGCGATGCCGTGGTACCCGAAAAAATGGAATATTCTTTGAATAAATAAGATAGTAGAGCCTTACTGGCGAGGCGTAGTTTCAGCCTAGTTTAAATCTCGGAAGCGGCTATAAAGAAGGGCGCACGCTATCTTAGCATTCGATAGAAGCCACCAATTTAATCCACTGTTAATTAAGCATGGTCCCTATTTCGTGACTCAATCAGTCAGTCTTTGTAATCTCTCTCCTTTTCTATCCGATCAGTTCAGTCATTAAAAAGTCTCTAATGTATGAGCAAGAGTTATGAATATGTCTGCCAGTAAGAAAGTGGTAGTAGTGTCGTGTAGAAAATTTAATTTAGTAAATTACCGAAGAAAGTGAAGCAAGAAATAAAGTAGCGATTACCGCCATTAGCATATCGGAAATGATTATATGATCCAACTTCTCCATTACTAAATTGCTTAATATTGCTTTAGCTCGTTATTAAAATGTCTTGGAGATTAGGCCACGAGCTCGAGCTCAGTATGACTGCTACAGTTAACATACAAAAACACAGGCCTGTGTCTTGTAGATTCAATCAACTAACTTACCAGCCTTGTTTAAAAGCATGATCAAGTAGAACGAAGGAGTATGAGGTCTTGAGGCGCTGAGACACGAATAAAAGAGACGAGAAGTATGTCCTCCAGTCAAGCGCGACGCTGTCGGGCAATCCACTTGATTGAAACCAGCGATATTCTTCAGAAGTCCTTGGGTATAACACTTGTCTCTTTGAGCGCTAGGCGGACTAGTGCAGGCATACAAAAAAGATGTGTTGCTCGCAATTTTTTTCTGCTTTCGGCTTGACTTCTTGATGCTGCCAAGTGTCTGCCTTTGAGAGAGAAGACCGCTGCTCTTTATAATAATCCCAGTGTCTTCCATACAACGTATCGATTCTCTTACTTGGAACTGTTTATATCGTTCTCTGTTTGCTCAATAAGCGCAGAGAAACTGTAATAATGGCGCAAAAATGTATTGGGTCTTCAAAATGAGGCAAAATAGTATCTTGACAACAGCTCCTAAGTAGTATCGTAACAACAGCGTTAAATAGTATCTTGCTGATGGCGCGAAATAGTATCTTGCTGATGGCGCTAAGTAGTATGTTGCTAATGACGCCAAATAGTATATTGACTAGCAATTTAAGCCCCCCGTTGGGGGACGCAAGAATGACGCCAAATGGTTTTTATTTTGGCCTATGAGTAATAACCTTACCCCGGTAAGCCTTGAAATCTCAGCAATACCCCCAGTAAGCCTTGACATCTCAGCAATTCCTCCAGTAAGCCTTGACAACTCAGCAATTCCCCCCAGTAAGCCTTGAAATCTCAGTAATTCCCCCCAGCAAGCCTTGAAATCTCAGTAATTCCCCAGTAAGTATCGAATCTCAGTAATTCCTCCAGTAAGTCTTGACTTCTCACAATTCCTCCAGTAAGCCTTGACATCTCAGCAATTGCCCCAGTAAGCCTTGAAGTCTCAGCAATTCCCCGAGTAAGCCTTGAAATCTCAGCAATTCCCCCAGTAAGCCTTGACAACTCAGCACTTCCCCCCAGTAAGCGTTGACATTTCAGCAATTCCCCCAGTTAGCCTTGAAATCTCAGCAATTCCCCAGTTAGCCTTGACATCTCAGCAATTCCCCCAGTTAGCCTTGACATCTCAGTAATTCCCCCAGTTAGCTTTGACATCTCAGTAATTCCCCCAGTAAGCCTTGAAATCTCAGCAATACCCCCAGTAAGCATTGACATCTCAGCAATTCCCCCAGTAAGCCTTGACAACTCAACAATTCCCCCAGTTGCCATGAATCAAAATCTTCACCAGCCAAAGTTTCCTTCATCAGCCCAAAACCCTTTCTCATTCAGCAAATAGTACTTATCCTTTCAAGCACAAACTCTTAGTGCATATCGTCATTGGCCTGGGCGTATTCTGGTCCGCAGCAGGAGCTCAATATGCCATAAGCCTTGATGACATCTCAGTAATTCCCCCAGTTAGCCTTGACATCTCAGCAATTCCCCCAGTAAGCCTTGACATCTCAGCAATTCCCCCAGTAAGCCTTGACATCTCAGCAATTCCCCCAGTAAGCCTTGAAATCTAAGCAATTCCCCCCAATAAGCCTTGACATTTCAGAAATTCCCCAATAAGCCTTGAAATCTCAGCAATTTCCCCAGTTAGCCTTGACTTCTCAGTAATTCCCCCAGTTAGCCTTGACATCTCAGCAATTCCCCCAGTAAGCCTTGACATCTCAGCAATTCCCCCAGTAAGCCTTGACATCTCAGCAATTCCCCCAGTAAGCCTCGAGATCGCAGCAATTACCCCAGTAAGCCTTGACATCTCAACAATTCCCCCAGTAAGCCAGATAAATTTGCTGCTTCAATGCAGACTCCAACTGCCGACCATCTGCTTAGCCTATGCTTGTTATTGCTTGTCTACAGTAATTCAGTAATTCTTGTAGCTTGTAGCTTCTCTTCTAATCCCGCAAAACAGAATGCAGTCATACTATTAACAGCCTGCAGATATCCACACTGCCGTCTACAACTTTCATTAACATCAGCAAACTACAATAATTCATTCAGCAGTCTGCAGTTATCCCCTCAAAAACTTGCGCTTAATCATTCACAGTTATTATCCACTAAAACTCTGTAGATAGATATCCCATTGGAAGTTTGCAGCTATACACTCATAAGTCTTGAGGAACAACCTCAGCAGTTTTTCGTTTTCCAACTTTGCAGTCTAAATAAATGATCCCTTCGACAATCTGCAGTTCTCCTCAGCAACCTGCGGTCATTCCATTTGCAGTCTACAACAATTCTCATTCTCAGCAGTCTGCAGTTTTCCTCTTTGCTGGCCCCTCAGTATCCTCAGGAAGCTGCAATGATCCTTTCAATAATTGTACGGCTCATTATATAATCAATTTTCGATAGATATTGGCAGTCTTTTGCACATCAATGCAACGAAGATTTTGCATCGTCTGCATTTTAGCGATTAGTCCAGGAACAAGCTACAAATAAATGAAAATGAAAATAACTGAAGCTTGCGAATATTTAATTATTTATAGCTCGCAGCATCAGCTCAAGAAGTTAAAGTTTAGTCTATGGCCATAGACGTATTATTATTTTTCGAGCTCTCACTGCGAGAAAAATACACTAATTAGATAGGGAAAATACAGTTTTTTGAATATTTAAGACCTTTAGCATTGAAGCAGATAAAAGAAATTTTAACCATACAATCCTTGGCTGATTTGCAATGTTTTGGTGAAAACGCGATCGAAATTGGTCAAGAATTGCAGTCTGCAGAGCGTTTTACACGGACATAGATTAGAGATTTAGTATATTTAGATAGATAGATGGTAGCGCCAAATAGCATCTTGAAATGATAGCGCTAAATCAAATCTTGCTGATAGCGCCAAATAGTATTTTGAGGACAGCGCTAAGTGGTATCGTAGCAATGGCGCCAATTAGTGTCTTGATGATGATGGAGCCAAATAGTATCTTGATAATGGCGCAAGTATGATCTTGTCAACTGCGCCAAATATGATCTTGACAACAGCGCCAAATAGTATTTTGATAACGGTGCTAAATATGATCATGACTATGAAGAAGAATGGAGCCAAAATAAATTTAAATTGCGCCAATTAAAGCATTGGCAAGAACTGCATCAGCTGAAAGCTTGGTATCTCAGCCTAATCAGTTTTGAGAACTATCTGCTTGAGCATCAAATGGATATGTTACTTCACCATCTCTCCAACTATTTAGAACGGCCTGAACGCGCTTCATCTGGCCTCAAAGGAGGGCCACACCGCTGTCGTGCGCGAACTTCTAATGCGCAACGCTGATCCTGACGCCAGCACCAAGAAAGGCAACACGGCGTTGCACATTGCCTCTCTGGCTGGCCAACTAGACGTTGTGAAGCTTCTAGTTGAGAAGGGAGCCCGAGTGAATTGCCAGTCGCAGAACGGGTTCACGCCGTTGTACATGGCCGCGCAGGAGAATCACCTCGATGTAAGTTTGTCTGCATTTTTACATCCTATTGGGGTTAAAAAAGCCTAATAATAACAATAATTTCTTAGTAACATTTTACTGAGGATTTTGGATCTCTATGGCCCTCCTTATCTCGGCACTATGACCGTCGTGATCTCGGCACTCTATGGCCCTCCTGATCTCGGCACTCTATGGCCTTCCTGATCTCGGCACTCTATGACCCTCCTGATCTCGGCACTCTATGGCCCTATGGCCCTCCTGATCTCGGCACTCTATGACCTTGATCTCGGCACTCCATGACCCTCGTGATCTCGGCCCTCTATGATCTTCCTTATCGATCAGATCTATGACCTTCCTGCCTCGGCACTCTATGACCTTCCTAATCTTGGCACTATATGACCAACCTTCGTAATATTTCTGCTATGTGCCCTTTCTTTTGTAGTCTAAGTACTCCATGACCCGATTATCGTAGCACTGATTTCAGTATAGTTGAATAGTCTAATAGTAGTTTAGTAGTTGAAAAAATGCCTCCAGTGATGCTACTCAGAAAGTTAGTCGAACTATTCGTAAAAAATTGTTATTACTTTCGCCTTAGGTCGTGAAGTTCCTCCTAGCCTCGGGCGCTTCGCAGACTCTGGCCACAACGGACGGCTTCACTCCGCTAGCCGTCGCTCTTCAGCAGTGCCACGACAAAGTGGTCGCCTGCCTGCTAGAGAACGACAGTCGCGGCCGTTCTCGCATGCCTGCCCTACACGTGGCCGCCAAGAAGGACGACGTTCGCTCGGCTACCCTGCTGCTGACCTCCGACTGCAACCCAAATCAGCAGGCTGGTAGCGGGTTCACCGCTCTCCACATTGCCGCTCACTACGGCAGCCAGAGCGTGGCTGCTCTGCTCATTGAGAAAGGCGCCGATGTTAACTTCCAGGTGAGTGCGCAGGAGTGAGGTGGGTGTCTTCGTTTATGGCTTGTTCAATGGTCAGAGTTTCACTAACCAATTAGCCGTGGAGTGAGGTGGATGTCTTTATTGATGAATCATTCTATGGTTAGAGTTCCACTAGCCAATTAGTCGCGGAGTGGGGTGGATGTCTTTATTGATGACTCATGCTGTAGTTTAAAATTCCACTAACCAATTAGCAGCGGAGTGGGGTGGATATCTTTATTGCTGATTCATTCTATGGTCAGAGTTCCACTAACCAATTAGCAGCGGAGTGGGGTGGATGTCTTTATTGCTGACTCCTTCTATGGTTAAAATTCCACTAACCAATTAGTCGCGGAGTGAGGTGGATGTCTTTATTGATGACTCATTCTATAGTTAAAGTTGCACTAACCAATCAGCCGCGAAGTGGGGTGGATAGCTTAATTGATTACTCATTCTATGGTCAGAGTTCCACTAACCAATCACGAGCGGAGGAAGGGTAGGTTTCTGATGACTCATTCCCCGACCCTCAAAGTAATTTTAAGTAATAACAACCACCTTATCCTCAGGCCCGCAACAACATTACCCCTCTGCACGTGGCCGCCAAATGGGGCATGCTGCCCGTAGTGCAAAAACTAATCGAGAACAATGCCGAAGTCGATTGCAAAACTCGCGACGGCCTCACGCCGTTGCACTGCGCCTCCCGGTCGGGCCAGTACGCCGTTGTCGACCAGCTGCTGACCAGCGGCGCCAGCTTCGGTATGAAATCGCGCAGCGGCCTGAGCGCCCTGCACATGGCCACCCAAGGCGATCACGTGGACTGTGCCAGGCTTCTACTGGTTCGCGGCACTAATATTGACGATACTACTATTGACTTGCTGACTCCGTTGCACGTGGCGGCTCATTGCGGCTACACTAGGGTTGCTAAGCTTCTGCTAGATCACCGCTGCATGGTCAACGCCCGAGCTCTTAACGGTTTCACTCCATTGCACATCGCCTGTAAGAAAAATCGAATTCGCGTTATCGAACTGCTGCTGCAGTACAGCTGCGCTATTGAGGCCACGACTGAGTCTGGCTTGACTCCGCTTCACGTGGCCGCTTTTATGGGCCACACCAACGTGGCCGTGCTGCTCATGCAACACGGAGCCAATCCTAACAGCCCCACTGTGCGAAGTGAGACGCCTCTGCATCTGGCCGTTAGGAGCAACCAGGTTAGTAGGGCTTTTAGGGTGATTCGATTCGGTATTTCATCATTGTGGGATCCTTCGGGTCATATTTCATCATTGTGGGATCATTGGGGTCATATTTTATCATTGTGGGATCATCCGGGTCATATTGCATCATTATGGGATCATTCGGGTCATTTTTCATTGTGGGATCATTCGCATCATATTGTATCATTGTGGGATCATTCGGGTCATTTAGATCATTGTGGGATCATTGGGGTCATATTGTATCATTATGGGATCATTCGGGCCATTTAGATCATTTTTCCAAGCATACTTCGTAGCACAAATGAAAACCAACTTATACAAACCGCAGGTTGAAGTGGTTCGGGCTCTCCTACGCAGCAACGCCCAGGTGGACGCGCGGGCCAAAGACAACCAAACGCCGTTGCACATTGCCAGCCGTCTGGGCAACGCCGAGATGACCACCGTGCTGCTCGAAGCCGGCGCCAATCCCGACGCCACCTGCAAAGATAATTACACAGCTCTGCACGTGGCTGCTAGGGAGGGTCACGAAGATGTAAGTTAATGTTCGGAGGGCCTTTCTGGGTGCTATCCAAGTGAAACAGAGCAGAGGCGGAGTCGAGAACTGTGTTTGTCTTCTCTAGCCAATCAGAACGCGGAGTGAGGTTACTTACTTACTTACTACTGACGGGGGGCGCAGGCGCCGCGAATAGGCCGCGAGGCCCCTATCGCAACCCCAAGGTAAAAGAGCACAAGGATTAGCCTTGGGGGTGCGCCCAGTCCCCGCCAGTAGTCGGCAGGTCCGCAGTGGAGGCATCGGCGACCCTCATCCGGCCGGAGTCCCGGACGAAGGCGCGGAGGTCTCGGATATTGTCCGCGGTGGTCAGCTCGTCCATCCGCTGGGGGTGGCCGAGGTATTTGTGCCGCGCCTTGTTGAAGTAAGGGCAGAAGGTGACGTGATGCTCCGCGGTCTCCTCTCCTATGCCACAGAAGGGACAGGTGGGAGGGCAACCGGTTTGCAACGATATATGTCTTTGGAAGAATCCGTGGCCGGTTAGGACCATGCACATCTCCCTGAGGTCGGTTCTGTTAAGCGAAATCAGATAATCAGAGACTTTCCTGTTCAGGTTAGGCATGGCAGAGCGGCTCTGCCTGTACTCGGTGCAGCTGTTCCAGTGGAGCTGGTGCTGCTGATGGAGCCACCTGTTGATATGGCGGGTGACTTGCGACCTGGGGGTGGGTAGCCTCATCAGACGGTGGTTGCCGTCTGGGTTGCTGCCCTCCTTGGCGAGAGAGTCCGCGAGCTCGTTGCCCAGGATGTTGCTGTGACCAGGTGTCCAGATAATTCTAATCCTGTTAAGGACTGAGAGAGATTGCACACTGCGGTGGCATTGAGATACTGTAGCAGCGGAGATATTCTCAGTGGTTAAGGCCTTAATAGCAGCTTGGCTATCAGTGTAGAAATTAATGTCAAAATTATTAATGTTCGCCTGAAACAGTTGCTGGGCACACTGCTCAATGGCGCAAATTTCAGCTTGGAAAACTGAGGTGTTCTCACCGAGGTGCAGACTTTCCTGGAGAAGCATCTTACCCTCGTGGAAAATGGCAATACCCGCTCCAGCGCGGCCGTTGAACAGCGAGCCGTCGGTGAAGCAGTGAATGCCCTGGCTGCGCCGGTTCACACCGACATCCAGCGGAATGTTGTCTCGGCCAGGGATGGCGGTCTTGAAGCCCCTCCTGATGTTGAGGGCGGGAGGTCGACTATCCACATTGCCCAGGTCCATGTGGATGTTGTTAAGGTCGCGGCGGACAAAGTCCATATGCGGGATTAATGTTTTCATTGGCATAAAGCCAGAGGGCGCGTTATTTAACGTTTTATCTCTGATAAGCCGGGAGGCAGACTTCATAGCCTCCGCCCTAATAAATAGGTGAAGCGGAGGTAGGTTAAGGATAGTGTTCAGCCCCTCGTAAGGGGTGGACGGGTACGCACCTGTGATGGCACGGCAAATGCTGCCCTGAAGCTGGTACAGCCGCTGACGGGCGGCCTTCTGCTCCAGCACGCTAGTCCAGATGAGACTCGCGTATGTGATACTGGGCCGGATGATGCCGGTATAAATCCAACGGACCGTTCTAGGCGAGAGGCCCCAAGTCGGCCCGATGGCTCTGCGCAGCTGGGCAAAGCAGCGTTTTGCCCGACCGATGACGTTATCAAGGTGCTTCGTCCAGCGCAGGTCATGCGTTAGCGTCACACCGAGGTATTTGACCTCCTTCTTGAAGGGGATGTTTCTGCCATAGACAGTGAGGTTTTTCATCTCCCACTTACGGCGCTTGGTGAAAACGACAGCGACAGTCTTAGTGACGCTGATTTTTAGGCCATGCTGTGTAGCCCAGTCGGCCGCCTTGTCGGCGAATTGCTGCATCAGGTTGCGCAGAGTGGCGGGGTCGGGTCCGCTGACGACCGCGGCAACGTCATCGGCGTAGCCCGCCCTGGTGATACTGCTGGGAATGTCAGCGGTTAGAAGTTCGTCCATGACGAGATTCCAGAGAAGTGGAGTTAGCACGCCACCTTGCGGGCCGCCTTTCATCACCGCCCGGGTGAGGGTAACGCCCATAAGTGTGGATGTCACAAACCTTTTGCGGATCATAAAATAAATCCAGCGAACAATGCTGTGTCTTACATTCCTGCGGGAAAGAGAATTTCTGAAGGAGCGGAAGAGGACATTGTCAAATGCTCCTTCGAAGTCAACGAACAACCCGCAAGCGAGTTGTTTGCTAAGGATGGCACTCTCAATTTTGGAGGTAATGGCGTGGAGAGCATGCTCAGTCGTCCTCCCAGGCTGGAAGGCGTACTGGTACTTACTGACAGGGTCGGAGCGCAGGTCGCACTCTCGAAGCCTCCACAGGATGAGCCTCTCCATCAGCTTAACACAAAAGGAAGTGAGGCTGATGGGCCGGAAGGATTTCACGTTGGTGTAGTCACCCTTAGCAGGTTTCGGGATGAACACGACTCTGGACATTCTCCAGATTGTGGGAATGTAACCTGTGGTATAACAGTCAACAAGCAATTTAGAGAAAGAATCAGCAAAGTTTTGCAGCTTTAGCGCCTCCTGCAGGATACAGGGGGCGATATTGTCAGGGCCAGACGATTTATACGGTTTAAAAGAATTTGCTGCCAGCTGGAGTAGCTGGGGGTGGCGCACTGCTGGAAAAGCTTGTGATCACAAGGCCTGTGGTCATCGACCACGTACTCCGGTTCGTCAACCTGCGGAAAGCAGGTGGAGAAAAGAAGATTTAGCGAACCTTCGGCACTGGTAGTGTAGTTACCATCCAGGTGCAGAAGGGAGTTACACTGAGCTAGCGTGTCGTGCCTGAGAGTCCTGACCAGCCGGGCTGTGGGGTGTTGCCCTTCCAGGCCGGCGCAGTAGGCTTTCCAGGTGGTCTTCTTAGCCCTTCGGATAGCACTTTTGTACATCCTCAGAGCAGAGTGGTAGTTCTCCCAATCCTCTGGGGTATTCGAGCCGTTTGCGAGGCGTTGCAGTCGGCGGGTGTTTTTCTTCATGCGAGTGAGCTCTTGACTCCACCAAGGAGAGTATTTCTTCCTGCAAAACAGCTTAGGGGCGTTAGCGCGTATGGCGGTGTTTAGGATCTCAACGAGGGAGTTGCACCGATGCTCAATGCCAGGGAGATCCTCGCTGGAGTCCGGTAAGTTGGCTTCGGTCAGGAGTTTTAGCAGGTCTCTTCGAAAACCTGTCCAGTCGGCCTTTTTCAAATTAAGGCGGTCCCGGTTCTCATGACGGGCTCCGACGGAGCTGATGCTGTACTGAATGTACGAGTGGTCGGAAAGCGATGGGAGGTCATCCCTAACCAGCCAGCTGTGGACCTGATTGAGGGCGTTGTTGGAGACGAGAGTGAGGTCGATAACCTCACGCCGATTAGAGACAATAAATGTGGGTTTGCTGCCTCTGTTGCAAATGTGTAACGAGGAGGAGTTAATGAAATCAATTAGTAAGTCACCGCGCCTGTTAGTATCGCTACTAGACCAGGCAGTGTTGTGGGCGTTAGCATCGCAGCTAACGATAAGCTTCCGATCCTGGAGATTACAGAAGTCCGCCAGCTCCTGCAGGAGGGGGGGAGGGACGTCCTCCTGAATGTCCAGGTAAGCGGAAACGAAGGTCAAGTCAAAGACTGAGAAAGTACACATGTCTTTAGAGCAAAACATTGGCATAATAGTGGCCGGGAGGTCGTTTTTGACGAGGGCGATAGCTCTGGGGGTGTCGTTCGCGCAGAGGTACAGAACCTGATAGCCTGGCGGCAGGCAGGTCGGCTTCCCCTTGCGGGTATACGGTTCCTGAATAAGGTAGATGTCAACTTCCTTGTTGGCAAAGGTGCCTGAAAGGTTGCTAGATGCTGCAAGGGCGTGGTGCAGGTTGATCTGAATAATGTGCAGGTTAACAGGTTGGTTCGCCGGCGGCGGATTATTTATTTGGTTGCTGGTGGCAGTGTCATCATTGGGCTGGCCGTTAAGGTTCGCCCTCAGCGCCCCGCTCCTAGTTTGGCACGGGGTTGGGAACGGCATTACTCGTTCCCAGAGCTATCCGAGCTCACGGACTCACCTCGGCGCCGATCGCCGGCTGGACGACGCCTGAGCAGCAGGTGGAAGACGATCTTCCACGCTCCGATGTAGGCGGCAAAATCGTCCTTCTTGAGGGCGTCTTCCCACTCCGCGGAGAAACCCATGTACAGGGTCTTGCCGGGAGCGCCTTTTGCCGGAACCTCCTTGAAGGCCCGGATACCGTCCTGAGGTAGGTCGGGGTTTTTACTGAGGAGCCGGGCGCGGATCTCCTCGATGCTTCTCGAGCCGGAGTAGAAGGCTCGGTAGCGCCTGCAGGGCGGCGGTGGTCGGGCACGCTCAACGACCAAAGGCGGGAGGGCGGTCGTGCAGGTGTCCCAGGAGATGGACACCAGGTTAGCCAGCGCGAGCTCGAGCTGGGCTTCGTCCTTGAAGGCGAGGATGACGCTGCCGTTGGCGTTTCGAATCGCCTCGACTTTGATGTCGAGGGCGTCGTTTTCCCAGAGGAAGTCATCAATCATGCCGATTGATGCTTCCATCTGGGCGGTGGTCAGCGTACCGCTAGCCGCGCGCACGCAGATTTTAAATTTCGGCTCCGTCGCCACTTTGGCGTACGTGCCAGCATTGGCCTCCTTTGGCCTCTTGGGGTCCAGCGAGGGGTCGGTACGCTCGTCTGGCTGCTGCCTTTTCCGCTCAGAGCCAGCCGAGGTTTTATCATCGCGCCTGCGACGGTTGACGACCTGGAAGCCGTCATTTTGAGACGCCCTGTAGCGGGGGTAGAGGTGGACGCACCTGAGCGAGGTGTGGGGGTTTCCGCGGGATTCGCGGCAGAATCAACCTCCATGTTGGAGGGTTGGGGATTGACGGACCCCCGGCCGCGGGAATTGACGGCTCCCGAGCCGTGTCAGGTGGTTTTGATTTATCCATGCAGAGTAGGCTGAAATGGAAAAACTGAAATGTAGAAAAGAGGGGGGGTAACCGCTCGGGGACTGGATATACCCCAGCCAGCTCCGTGGAGCTACCTCTGCCACGGTAAACAGCAGAGAAGCTTTGGGTTGCCGTCTTATCCAGGATTGCTCCCAGGCGAGGCTCCGGCAGGCCCCCGGTCCACACTCTGCAAGATCAGGGGGCGGGAGGCCGGCTGCGGGCTGGGACACAGGCGCCAGGTCGAGTTGACAGCCGACGCCCGAGCCCTCCCCCACAAGAGCGGCCCTCGAGAACCCGTGTGGTACCAGTTGCAAACTAAGGGCTGTCGATGGGTAGTTGGCGCTTAGCAGCA